>MU708898.1:0-16722 GCA_026770625.1 Nicotiana glauca | reverse complement strand
CGATTCTTTTATGACTTTTACCAGTGCTATGGGTCGGTAACTAACCTTTCTTAACTCTAGGTAAACACGTCTTGATTGAGAACTTACCATAACCATAGTGAACAAAATTATAGATGAGCAAAATTGTATTCTCATTTTCCCCTTTTGTGGGGAAAGGGAAGTAAAAGTTTTCCAATGATAGTACCATACCTAACAACAGCAAATACACGCAAAGCCTTAAATGTGTCGAAACTAACACCGCACACGGAGTATATATTAGCTTCCACCCTAACACTAGCTGAGTAACTGACACCACCCCCTCCCCTATAGCACCCCCCCACCAAACAAAAAAAAATCCACCAAAAAAGAATGATATATTTCCTAGTTTCTCTTTTTCTTTTGCTGGATTCGCCTTTGTGGCTTTTCATTTCAGCTTCTGATAAGATATACACACACATTACCTATATCTACGCAAATGTGGCTGCCTTACCACGTGGGGTTTAGGAATGATCCCAAGCAAAGCTAATAATACCTCCAAACTCCCTCTCCTACTCCCAGCCAAAAACCCTGAGACAGAAAATAACAATAACAACAATTATGCGTGTCTATATAAATATTTTTTTCATTATGCGCAACTATATAAATAATTTTTAATATTTCATGTAAGTTTATTGCTCATTTTTCATCATACCTGAATGTAGATGTGATATATGTTTGAATGAATATGTCGAAATGTAATTTGTATCTTTTATGTTAGATTGTTAACCTACCATAATTCTATTCCTTTATTTGAATTTTGGATTGACCATGTGAATAAAAGTTGAAAGAGAAAAGAGGAAAGAAAAATAAAAGCTGTTTAATTAATTAGTTAAGCTCAGAAGTCGGAAAGGTCATGAAGTGTCAGTTAAGTATATGATTGTAGTTGCACGTGAACTTTGTAAGAACACCTCAGTGGGATTTTGTAGGCATAGGGATGAGGGGATCACACTCACATGAAAAATCCAATTATACCATATAAAATTAAAGACTTGATCTCATTCTGTAATACTATTACTTTTCAATGTTGCAAGCAATCTCCTTATGTTATTACTATTATAAGGGCTCAAACAAATAAATATTACTCCCTCCCGTGATTATATGATGGTGTTTGACGGGATATAAAATGTAAAAAGGAAAAAAATTAGAACTAGTGATATTAAATATAACATATTTATGGCTATAAATATGTGTCTTTAAAAGTAAATTAATATATTTAAAATTAATTTGAATATAAAGATAAAATATATATTATTCTTTTTAAAACATATCAAGAAAGTGTCTCACCAAATGGAACAAATGAATTAGGTGTCATTTTGCTACGCCTTTAAACTTTTAAGTAACAGTTGACACAATTAAACTACTCCCTGGTCACCTTAGACAGATTGATGAACACCTGAAAAGATACATCACGAAGAGTTGTCGTGGGATAAATCTAATCCCTTTACGCTTATTAGAGATCTTTCGGTCACGTTTTGAAAATAAAAAAAATCCTCATACGGAATGAATGGGTCAAAATCTGTCCTTAATATTTAAGTCAGAATGGCATTAACGAAACACTCCTAGGCTGTCACTTGTCGAAGTGGCTTAAGGAACGATGAAGGTCGTGGTCGAAGACAATTACAAGGACCGAAGTCGAAGAGTCGTCAAGTATCGAGGCTAAAGTCGAATACTCTTGACATAATTATAACGGTTAGTTTCACGATAAAATATTAAAAAGAATGTTCTAATAGATATTCTCTCTAACTTGTATTGTTAGGTTTTCAAGGAACATGTTCCTATAAATAGAAAAAGACACAATGATAGAAAATATGTGATATTCCCTAACAACCTTTTCACTAATATTTTTGTCCGGAATTTTCCACTAGATCCGAGAATAACCTGGATATTCAAAGGCTTATCCATCATTCATCATTGTCAAAAATAACATCCTATAATTTCATCCTTTCTCGGGCGACTCATTCGTTCTATTTACATAAATACCATTCAATGCTATTCATCACTATTTAATGCTATATTACTTCTGTTTAGGTTCTTAAATATTGATCATTGTGTACCGTTTGGAACAGATATACGTGCTATTTATCACAGTTCCGAGAATTTCATCTTTAGGATATTATTATTAACTAAGATTAACCCTCATTTTTATAAATTTAATTAGTTGAACCAAGATCTATAATTTTGGTCAAACAATATGGCATCGTCTGTGGAGATTTCTTAGTTAAATTTTTAGTTTCTTTAAATTTATAGCTAATGCAATTCACTAACCTCACAAACCCCAAGATATTCTTTCTTTGTACGTACAAAAACCCACATGACAGGTGACCAAGGAGAAAGGACAAAAAGAACAGGTGATTTCCCTAGCAACCTCAGGAACGCTATCAACGAGAACTACGAAATAGTAGGTGAGGACGTGATGCCCAACGCTTCCCCTAGGCGCGAGAGGTTGCCTCCCCCCATTGTAGCATAACAAAACCTAGTGGAAAAGGGGCCTCCACTTCCGCAGAAGGAGGGACACCCCCAACTGTGAAAAAGCTCCTCGAAGTATGGCTGGCTGACACACTAGTGAGTGTGCTCAACAAGCCCGCTCCAGGAACGACTACAGAAACCACAAAAGATTGCATGATATAACAAACAGACGAGCAGTGCAACCGACCGAACCCTCCGACAACATGTATAACTCACAATATTACTAACAGTGTAGGTGATAGCACTCTCGCTGCCCTTCTAAAGAGGATGATATAAATTGAGGATGAAAACAAAGCGGTCTGAGATCAGATAAAAGAACACCAAGAATGAGTCGACAAGATGTCGGCCGCTCCAAAGTTGTTGCCAAAAAGGGACGTCGACAAGTTCGTTGAGCAGTCGTATAGTGATGAAGCAGCCCCGCATGCCATACCATAGACTATTAAAATGCCACCCTACCTCAGAATATACGACGGAACTACTGATCCCGAGGATCATGTGACCTATTACATCACTATCGTGAAAGGAAACGACCTCCCCAAGGAAACAATGTCCTTTATTTTGCTGAAGAAGTTTGGCAAAACCCTTACAGAAGGGGAATTAACACGGTACTCACAGCTACCAGCCCGGTCCACAGAAACTTTCAAGGAAATGGCCGATAAGTTTGTAACTGCCCATGCCGGAGCCAAGAAGGTCGAAGCAAGAGTAAACGACATATTTGCTATCAAGCAGTCCTTGGGAGAAGGATTAAGGGGCTTCCTCGCCCGATTCAACATTAGTAAGGATGACTCTATCGAACGTGTATGAAGGGGTAGCAGACGCAGATTTCCAGAATGGGTTGAGTAGAGTTGGTTCAAGAGAGACTAGAAAAGTGTTAAGTCGATTGATGAAATATCCTCCAACCACTTGGTATGAAATCCATAATGCTTATTATGCTGAGGTCCGAGTAGACGAGGACGACCTCAACGGACCAACTCATCGATTAACCTTGGTACAAACTGAATCCAGAAAAGAACAAAGAGACAATGTCAGGAGGGATCACCTGGTCTCGCGACCCAATAGGGAACGACACCAGCCATACATCAGGGCGGCCGCCCTTCCTTCTGCTACGAAGAAGGCCCATCCAGCTCAAGGACAAGGACTCACCGAAACAACAGAGGTATGCTCCCTTTATTATCTGCTAACAATTTTTGTGTGTCACCTACAAAAATAGTCTATGCTCTTGGGAAACTCGGAAGAAAGACAAAGTGGTCGCCAAAGATGATATCCGATCCGAACACTAGAAAATACGATGCCCTATGTGAGTTCCACCAGGAATATGGGCACAAAATAGAAGATTGCATCACCCTCAGACAAGAAGTCTTAAACATGTTCCAGCAGGGAAACCTCCAAGAGATGTTAAGCGACAAGGAGAGAAAAAACTTCGCTAGAGGACGTGAACACCAAGGCCCGCCATAACCAGCTCGTACTATCAACATGATTATTATCAACAATGATTCCTGTATCAATGACATGAAGTTCACCACCACTCAGAAGCTCAAACGGTCTATCACCCGCGAATGATATGACAAACTCGAAGAAAGTATCATCTTCAATGAGTCAAATGCCGATGGTTTGACTTTTCCTCATAATGATGCCCTCGTAATTACTTTACGCATCTTAGATACTGATGTCAAATGTATCATGGTAGGCGATGGAAATGGAGCGTGTATTACCCATCCCCCACTCCTTACCCTAAATAAAACTCGACGATAAGATAGTGTCCATCTGCATCACGCTTTCTAATTTTAATAATGCAGTTGAGCGGACGTTAGGGAAATTACACTCCCTATCTTAGCCGGTGGCGTGACTCTAGAGATGACATTCCACATCATGGACCAAGAAATCGCGTACAATGCCATGATGGGACGACCATGGATACATCCCTTGAGAACCATCCCCTCCAGCCTATACCAAGTAATTAAATTCCCAACACCATATGGAATATTCAAAATACGCGGAGAACATCGTATGTCTCGGGAATGCTACCGCATTGCTTAGATAGCACCGCAACCCAATAGAAAAAAGACAAGGAAAAAGAGGCATAATAATCAACATGGCTGAGATCGATACAAGAAGAAGCTAGGGACGTCATCATGGATCCCGAAATGGTCGAGGCTACAGATTCAACCATAGAAGACATCGACCTCGTTGAATTGGACCTCAATAACCGTAGCAAAAAGGCCTACATTAGTTGCAAAATCCGGGAACCAGGTAAATTTAGTCATTTATTAATAGCTAATGCAGATTTGTTTGCCTTCAGCCATGCAGATATACCGGGCATCCTTAGGAAAACCGCCACACATAAATTAAACTGTTAGAAGATGGCTCTATCAGGGAGTTGAAGAACCCCAAGTCTATTGCAAACTCAAAAAGAAAAATGGGAAATGGCGGATGTTCGTGGATTTCATAGACTTGAACAAAGCATGTCCGAAGGTTTCTTTCCCATTACCACACATCAACCAACTTATCGGCACAATGGATGGGCACGAGCTACTGAGTTTCTTGGACGTGCACTTAGGATATAACCAAATACTTATGGAGGAAGAAGACCAGGATAAAAGCCACGTTCATCATCTACCAAGGAACATATTATTATAGATTCATGTCGTTTGGTTTGAAGAACGTGGGGGCTACATATCAAAGATTAATCACAAAGATGTTCAAAGACCAGCTCAGCAAGTCCGTGGAAGTATATATAAATGACATGTTGGTCAAGTCCGTAAAAGTTAAATAATCACATCGACCATTTGAAGGAAGATTTCAACATACTAAGATTGTACATACTAAATACAAAGAAATGCACATTTGGCGCAGCTTCAGGAAAGTTCTTGGGTTGTTTGGTATCACAACGAGGGATTGATTTTAATCGAGACCAAATCAAAGCTATCAAGGGGATATGGAAACTCTTGACTACCAAAAAGCAAGTCCAAAAGTTGAATGGTCGAGTCGTCGCCCTAACGAGATTCATCTCACGGTCATCTGATAGATGTCATAATGTTTGGCGTACTGAAAAGGACAACATCCTCGAATGGACTCCCGAGTGCATCCAAGATCTGTGAGAACTAAAAGCATACTTATCATCACCTCCTCTGCTTTCAAAACCCAAACCTGGGGAACAACTCCTCGTCTATCTAGCTATATCCGAAGTAGCATTAAGTGCAGTCCTGGTCAGCAAAAACAAAGGTACGCAATCTCTTATCAATTACATTAGCAAAATACTCGTCGACGCTAAGACGAGGTACCCGCACCTCAAAAAAATGGCTCTGGCATTGATCATAGCTTCACGAAAGCTTAGACCCTATTTCCAGTGCCACCCCATTTCAGTCGTCACGATCTTTCCCCTGAGGAGCATTTTGCATAAACCCGCTCTATCGGGGAGGCTGGCCAAGTGGGTGATCGAACTGATCAAGTACGATATCACATACCAGCCGCGAATGACGATAAAGTCGCAGGTGATTACCGATATCATCACAGACATGAGTGCAAAGATCATGCCTAAAGTTGAAGAGGAAGCTATCCAAGCTTCCCTCCAAACACAAGAGCTATGGGTCCTATACACCGATGGCGCATCCAACGTATCAAGGTCTGGACTGGGATTCGTACTCGAGGTCCCTACGGACGAAGTAATTCGCCAATCCTTAAGGTCCCAGATATGGCTAACAACGATGCTGAGTATGAGGCCGTAATTGCAGGGTTGAGGCTAGCAATCAAGTATAGGGAGAAGCGGTTGAAAATCCGTTGTGATTACCAACTTGTAGTCAATCAAGTCATAGGGACTTTCCAAATCAAAGAACAAAGGTTGAAAAAATATCAGACCGAGATCTGCAAGCTACTGCCTGAGTTCGATGAATGCCAGCTCAACAAGATACTATGTGCGCAGAATGTCGAAGTGGATGGCCTCGCCAAACTGGCCACAACTACCAAAAGCATCACAACCGGGATAAAAACGTAGTTCACCTCCTCAGCTCATCAGTAGACCTAACTGAGGTAAGAACCGTAAACTTAACTCGGGATTGAAATAGTCGTAATATCGCCTATTTGTAGAACGGCACACTTTCAGACGACAAAAAGAAGCCAAGAAACTACGAATAAAAGCAGCTAGATACAGTCTCCTCCATAGAGACTTGTACAGGAGGACCTACAGCGGCTCTTTGGAAGAATTTTTGGGCCCAAACTAGACCCAACGTGTCCTTGAGGAAGTCCATGAAGGCCATTGCGGTGCTTACTCTGGCAATCGAGCACTAGTTAAATTCTTCTCACGGTCGGGATACTATTAGCCCACCATGAAAAAGAACGCCGCAGCTTCACGCGGAAATGTGAACAATGCCAAAAGTACGCCCAATGATTCACCAAGAAGGTGAAGACCTCCGCTCGTTCACCTCCCATTGACTATTTATCAAATAGGTGATGGACATCATAGGCCCCCTCCCAGCAGGGCAAGGTTATACGATTATTTTTTGTTTTAATTAACTATTTCTCTAAATGGGTAGAAGCAGGAGAATTCGCCCAATTATGAGAACAAGAGGTAATCACCTTTATATGGAGGAACACCATCTTTCGATTTGGCCTACCCAAGGAGATCGGCTGTGACAATGGCCCCAGTTCACGAGAAAGAAAATTGCTGAATTCTTCGAGAAATGGCATATCAAGAGGATACTTTTAACCCTAGATCACCCAGCGGGTAACAGATAATATGAGTCTTCCAATAAGACTATACTAAATATCATGAAGAAAAAACTCGAAGACAACAAGGGATTTTGGCCAGAAATACTACCAGAAGTATTATGGGCGTACGAACAACTCCGAGGACGAGCACATGAGAGGCGCCCTACTCTTTGGTCTATGGGACCGAGGCAGTAATACCAGTCGAAGTCGAAGAACCCAGCCTAAGGTACTCCCATGAAAGCAATACGAGTAATGAAAAGAGCAGAAGGCAGGAACACGATGAAATCAATGAATTAAGGGATGACGTACATAAGAGTGGTCGCCCAAAAAAAGCAAGCAGAACAATACTACGATAAGAAAGCAAAGGTTCGTTCGCTTAAAGTCGGGGATTGCGTGCTGAAAGCCAAAACTCAAGCGAGCAAAGACCCCCGGGATGGAAAGTTGGGAACAAACTTGGACAGTCCGTACAAAATCATAGCCAAAAATAAACAAGGGTTTATTCCAACTATAGACATGGAAGGAAAGCAACTACCAAACAATTGGAACATCATCCACCTCAAATACTTCAACTTCTAAGAGAAAAAGTGTCCCCCTAGTCGTACTCTTTTTCCCTCACTTGAGTTTTTTCTCGTTTGGGTTTTCTCAAGGAGGTTTTTAACGAGGCGGCAAAGGGAACACTTCGAGTCGAAGTACGTAACAGAGGGACTATTATATCTATTTCATTGCTCGACTCCTTGATACTCTCCAAGCAAAACAATGAAAAGACTAGGTAGACTTGGATTGGGACTGGAATGCCGGCCAACACCCAAATCTGTAAACAAAGCCACAACGTCGAAGTAATAAGAAACTTACATTTATTAGGACACCTTTTTGTGTTAAGGTCATGTTCGATCATGCTCGAACAACACTTGTTGGCCCTCGGCCACGTCTATGAAAAGGCCATGTTTGACCATTCTCGAACAACACCTATCGACCCTCACCCACGTATATGAAAAAGTTACGTTCAACCGTTACTCGAGAAACACCTATCAGCCCACGACCACATCTATGAAAAGATTACATTCAACCCCATGCGAACAATACCTATCGACCCTCGATTACGTCCACGAAAAGGTTATGTATGACCCCGCTCGAACAACACCTATTGGCCCTCGGCCACAACTACAATTTAATACTAGGTTATGATCGACCACGCTCGAATAACACCTATCAGTCCTTGGCCACATTTTAACACTAGGTTATGTTCGACCACGCTCGAATAACACCTATCGGCCCTCAGCCATATTTTAAAACTAGATTGTGTTTGACCATGTTCGAATATCACTGATCGGCCTTCGGCCACAATTTAATAAAGGTAAAGTTTGACCAAACTCAAACAATACCTCTCAGCCACGACATGGCAAAAGACCAAAATCACTTAAGTTCAAACAACACCTATCATCCTAATAGGCACACTCGACTTATATATAAACAAAAGGCCAACACAGCCCATAAATAACTGACAACATGACTACAACCAACTAGATGACAATGATAATGGAAAAAGCAGAAGTTATAAACAAGCAAATGACAAAGGAAAAGTACATGAGCACTAAAACAAATAACAGGTATAGAAGAAGGTACCAAAATGACTTAAGTTCCTATATACAAAAATTTGCAAAGTTCATTACAAGGGATCTTAAAAAGGAAGACAAAATACAAAAAATAAGTCTATGAAAAAGGCTATTGTCCCTCGTCATCACGGGCCTCTGCGACCTCACTGTCTCGACCCCCGTCGCCATCGCCATCTTTGCCCTGAGGATAAGTGGTATCATACCAGGCCTCTTCCTCGAGTCGGTCCACAACCTCTTCCCCATCCTTATTATCAGCTTGAGGCATAGCAAGATCGTATCCACAAGCGATACGAGCTTCACGAGCCTTGACCCGAGCATCTCCAAGGGCAGTCTTAGAAATAGACCATGCTGCATTCAAATCTCGAAACATATCTAACTAGACCTCGACATGGATCCATTCTTCATATAACTTCCAAGGTGTATTGGGAAAATCATAAAAATGGAAAGAGGAAGGTTGTGCAAGTAAGTGAGCCTTCACGACCTCCAAAGCGGTTACTCGATCATGAAGGGAGTTATCTTTCTCCAGCTCCCCGATCCTCTCCTCGAGCCGATCTTCCTTAGATCTCGCCATTGATTGATCGTTCTCCTGCTCGGCTCAAGCATCTCCGTCTTCCTCCGAGCATCTAAATGAGATGACTTCGCCTTCTCAAGCTCCTTTTGCTTCTCATCAATCTCACTATTGAGGGACTCTAGCTGAAGTCAACACTCCTCTAACTACCCTCGCAACTCAACCACTAGAGCTTGAAGGTTATTGCATTGGGACTCCACGCCCCTACTAACCTCAAGCTCCTCTTCCCTACTCCTTAACGTTACGCTACACTTCTCGGTGGCCTACACAATCTCATCATCCTTCTCTTTCAACTCGTCCGAAGGCCTCCATGTTGCCGCTTTCATGAAATCGCCTACAAAGATCTCGATACTTTTCGCGATACTCAAAGTACTTATTGTTGATACCCAATTTTTTCCTATATATTTTCTATATATACTCAAATACTTTCAAAATAGCATGTGTATACATATATAAGCATGCCCAAAAGTTTTGGTATTTTTTCTCAATTTTTAAGGTTTTTGAGAATTAATTTGTTGTCTATTTTAACAGTACAAAATCCAAAATTATTCCCAAAATTATTATTTTTAGGTGAATAACTTATTTCAGCCCATATTTACAACAAAATATAATTAATATGGTTTTTGCATATTTTTAAAAATTTATTTGGCATTTCTAAAGCTAAATTGCATATAATTACAATTGTAGACTATTTTGTAATTAATAAGTATTTTATAATTATAAAATTAGTTCCAGTATTTTTAATTTAAGATTTGTATACTATCTATTTATTCAGCACTTTCAATTTGTTTCAGAAATCCTTTTATTATTTTTTATAAATTAAAAGGGAGAAATTGGCTATTTAATACTTAGCCAGATTTCATTACAATTTTAGCCAAATTGCGTCCCAATTCAAACCCTAATTTCAGCCCCATCTCAAACAACCCATACCCAATTCAATTAACCCGGCCCAGCTCTAATTCAATCTGAGTCGTTGATCAAATGAGATCAACGGCCCATATTAGTTTGCCTAAAATAAATCAAACGACCCCCTCCCCTTACCCTCATTTTGCAACGAGACCGGTCTCTCTCTAACCCTTCACCTCCCCCTTCTCTCTAGAACCTTCTGGTTCGCCTTCTTCGATGGCTCTCATCGCCTCTCCGACCAACTCCAGCCTCGCCTCTTTCGATCGTCAGCTGCCGTGAAACCTTATCTCACTGGCTCCCTCCATATTTTAAACTCCAAGAGTTTCCACCATGCAAGAAGGGCACTGAAACCTCACCTGGGTCCATCTCCGGCTTTCTCCGATGGGTTTTGGTCCGATGGTGCTATGTACTCCGTTAGTAATGAGTTTCACAGCCAGGTTCCTTACCTCCCTGATTTTATTGCAAAACCATAATTTTTGCCTAAGTCTCTTAATCTCGGTCTTTTAATATGATTTTCAGTTTATTCTTTCTGTTTTACACTACTCACTACTCGTTTTTTCGATTAATTCAAAGTTTTTCAACGTTTGTTCTTTTCTCAAAAAAAGTGAGGGTTTCCGAACCCCTTTTTCAAAATCGCTATATCTTCTGTTTTTTTTTGAGTATTATGTATGCCTGTATTACGTGTTTGTTTGTGTTTCTGAGCTCCATGCTTTAAATTTTTTTTACTAGGGTTCCAACCCTCTACTGCTTCTATGATTTCTTGCATAATGTTCTCTGATTTTATCACGCCTATTGTGTTTATAGGTCTAATTGTTATTCGAATGATTCTGTGCATCTGTTTGAATCCCTGATTTGTATGTGTTTTCCTTAAGGGTTCTTACACTGATTTTTGAATTATTTTCTTACTTGTGAGATGCTCTCTATACTTGGTTGATTCCCTCTGATTTTGGTCTTGTTCATGATTCTTTGACTAATTTCAGAGTTAATTTATATGTTTACCATATTTGTGTACTTAAACATATTGTTCGAATGCTCAGCATATATTTTCCTTATTTGGAGCATTATGTATTTGGCCTTTATTACATGTTGCATGCCTACTACTCTTACTGTGGTGTAATTAATCGTCTGATTGATTCTTTCCTTATCTGATACTCCTATTCGAATCATGAATCCCTAGTTTAAAGGAATTACGTCCTGTGATTGATTCAAATTGGTACTGTTTCTATAATTATGTACTTGTTACCCTATTCTCTATTGGTTTTCAAAAAAAAATATAAGTACTCCTCTTCTCTTCTCACTCAAAATACGAACAAAATTCATTCTGAACTCCCTCTCTCACACAAAATACATTCAGTGCTCTTTTGTTCTACACAATCTCTCTCACTTCTTTTGAGACTACTGGTTACTCAGCTGGTTGGAAACCCAGGCTGAACTTTAGCCTACTGCTGTTCCATTACTCTCTACATTGCTGTTTTCTTGGGTCTGCTATTGCTGCTCACTTCTCTGCTATTGCTGCTCATTTCTCTACTATTGCTGTTCACTTCTTTGCCTACTGCTGCTCTCTCTGCATACTCTCTGCATATTGCTGCTCACTCCCTTGCACACTATTGCTCACCACTTAGCATATTATAGCTCACTACTGCCCTGCATTACCTTGACTTTAACTGGTATGTCTCCTATTTGATTTACAGCTTCAAAGCAATATGTTTCTATTTGTATTGCACTTTCTCTTATTTCTGGTAGGTTTCTACTTATGGTTCTGTTGTTCTTACTGCAATTAGCATGCCTCTGTGTTGATTAATATGCCTATCTTAGTCTGGCATGCCCATTACTCCCTGTGCTTGTTTCCTGCATGTTTCTCCTTACCCCCTAACCCCAGTACATTATTAGCATGTTATTCAGGACCCTCTTAGCCACTAAGTAGCCCTGAATCTCTTCCTGATGTGTGAATCTGTCTGGTATCTATCAATCTCATGCTGTTTGAAACCTTCTTGATTGTTTAAGTTCTGAAGTGCTTGTAACTGTGTTCTCATTTGTGAGTTACTTGTCCCCCATGTCCTCTGCCCCTGTTTGTGCTTGCCTGATATTATATCTTCTATTGCTTTTCTCTCAAAACTGTTTCTCTATGGACCCTCTTTCAAACTGTTTTTCAACTCAATCTCTTTAAAACTCTATCACAATCTCACTACTCCTAGAATTTAGGTTCTACCCCCTTGGTGTAAGCATTGCTTTGGGTACCTTGAGTACCCACTGAACTTTGATGCACAAGGCTGGTAATTCCACACTTGCACTGATTCAATGTTAATCTATTTGGGTGCCTGGTATTGGCCAAGGGCCCCAATGGGCCCTTAGGGAGCTTTGCCGCACCCAAACCTTGGTAAAGGCTGTGAAACTCGAAGGAAGTGAGGTTGGAGACTTGGGCCTGGTTGAAGGCTCCCTATAGAGTAACTTCTTACTTTTTTTTTCTTCACTACTGTAATTTAATTACCTTGGTTTGTTATAATTTGTAACGAATGATTGGGGTTTATAGTGAAATGGGGGGACTATGCATGCTTAGTTTAAGGGGTACGGGTAGAAAACATGCTTGTAGGGTTTTTCTTATTTGTGCAATAGACATCCTGTCTAGGACATGCATCTCACATGACTAGAAATCCTGTTTTTAGGCTCTTTTACTTTCAGCTTGTTATTTACTTTCTAATCATAATCAGTTAATAACCAACAAGTTACTGCTACTGCATTTAGATACCATGTTTTAGGACCTTTATGTGCATTAGATATCATGTACGTAGGGCTCTATTTGCAACTGTTGAATGCCTCACTAACTTCGTTAACAACATAAGTCTGGCTAACAGTCTCTCTTAAAACTGAAAATCAAGCATGCAATTAGGCAATATATATAACGCCTAGGCAAGATTTAGGACCTAATAAATCGATTAATCATATTTCCGCCTATTTTAGACTATACAACCCTTTTTGACTGTCTGAACTTGTTTCTCATTTTCACCTCTCTGAAGTCCGCTTGGTTTTCCTACTAAACTCCCGTCCCATTTTTAATCACGTCTATATGTTTTCTACTAAGTTACCTTTCCAGTCCAGAATTGGACTACTGTTTTCTAAAACTTATCAGAATACTATGTCCTTAAATATCTTCTGATATTTTTTTTCAAAGGTATATTTTAACACTAATACTTACTGCTCTCTCTCTCTCTCTCTCCCTCTCTCTCTCTTTTTACATTTCTGAAATCCTGAATGGTTTTGCATCTGTGCTATACGTTTCTACCTCTCCCATCCGAAACTATGCTACTTTTTGCTCTTAGCGGAATGCTACATCCGTTATAGTTTATTATACATTTTCAAGTGCGTTGCAAAGTGTTTTCCTACTGATTCCTAAACTGTTGTACATTTACTGCCATTTTCTCAAATGCTAAAAATTTTCGACCAAGTTTTTTTTTTTGAAATTCTGGTTAAGTTTTCTGCTCCTATTGTAACCTATCTTTCGACATTCCAGCTTTTAAAGTCTCATTTCTTTAGACCTTAAATGTGTTTGAGACGTGCTAATTATATGCCTATATATGGAGGGATGTTTGAGCCTTTTACATGCTCTTTATATGATTCTTTTAAGTGAAGTCCTATTTGTTTTGTATGTCGCTTAGCATTTTGACCTTTAAACCTAAGGGTTCAGCCTAGTTCTTACCCTATAGGAATAGTGGTCCTAAATACCCTCTAGGACCTATAGGACGGGACGGGTAATAGCACGCGATAAGCATTCGTGACCAATCCACACGTTTAAATAACCTTTACGGGGCGGGAAGGGTAGAATATGGATATGATGACCGGTGCGCTAATATCTCGTGCGACCCCTCTTTGAGGAGTGATTGCTGGGTATTGTACCGATGTGATCCATATTGTATTTAAACCTAGGACCTCTTTCCCCTTTTCTTTACTTGTATAAAATTTTTTTTCTTAAATTTATGTTCCAATTAATCCTTCTCTTTTAAAATCACTTATGTCCTTTCCCTTCCTTTCTAAAATTTTAAATTTTGTTTGTAACTACTATATGCAAATTTTATGTGTTTCTTTCTACTCTTCTTAAAGTCACAATTAAGCATGGCCGGGAACCACACTAGTGGATCTTGAGGGGTGCCTAACACCTTCCCCTCGAGATAATCTCAAGCCCTTACCCGAACTCTGGTTCTTTTCAAAAAATCTTCTTCTTTTTCTTTAAAGTGTCCTAATGCACTATAATCATTAGGTGGCGACTCTTCAAATTCCATAACCCGATTCCTTAAAAGAGAATGAGAGTTGTTTTGTCCATAATGTTGTAAACCCGATTTCGCCTTAGAAAAAGGGAGGGGGAGGGGGCATCGACAGCATGGCGTATTACATGCTTTTGTGACTTTATTGCTTCCTTAATCGCTTTTATTTCCTGCATTCAATTATTTTATCGTGATTACTATCGTGGCTCTTCATGTTTTTCCTTTCTTTTAATTTCTTTCTTTACTGCCTTATCATTATTTCGATTCCGTTGCAATGTTTCGAGCATTTATTGTAATTTTTACTTTATGAACGTGAAAATAGATGCTATATGCTTTATTCTTGTAACTGCATTCTTCAACATCATATTCCACTCGTGCCAAACAAATACTTTATCAATGCTTATAATGAGTTGTTGCGCACTTCCAATACTATCAAACCCCTAAATGTGGCAAAGGCATATTTGCGGTAAAACCAGTCGATCAACAGTGTAGTCGACAGTTCCGGCCTTTCCCTCTTGAGTTGTCCGCTCAAGGGTACCTTGTCTAGCATTTCAAAAGTAGAAACCATATTCCATTAAACTGTTCATGCATCAGGGTCAACCCTAGCCGAGTCAGTTATGTTGTCCACATAATGACTCATTAAGATAGCCTTGTCCAAAGTCCACCGGGTTTCCTTGAAACCCAAAACGGATGCCTCCATGTTCTATGCATTTATTTGGAGAACTTAAGTGCTTGCTATGCTAATTATTGATTTAAATAGTCGAGTCTGGTGGGGATAAGGGCCTAACACTCTGTTTTGCAGAAAATGAGGCACGAGATCCCCAGATTTGGCATGGTGACCAACATTCATCCAAGGCTGCTAAATTGGTGGAATGACCTTCATTCTAGTGATCAAACACTTTTCCGCAAATACTTATGGAATCTGCCTTCCCTCCTAGAGATTCAACCCAATAATAGAATCATAGAGGCCGCGGCATTGTTCTGGGATATTTACAAGTCTGTGTTCCGATTCGGTGACCTCGAAATGACTCCGTTGCTTGAAGAGATATGGGGTTTAGTCGGAATTCCTTGGGAGACGCCAGGTTTGCTCATGCCTGAGAATCGCAAAGGAAGGAGTTTTCTTAAGATGATGGGTTTGAAAAAGAATCCAGACCTAACATGTTTGAAGGATTCCTATATCCCATTTGACTATCTATACGAGAGATATGGCCATATCAAGTCATACCGCACTCATTCAGACGAGTTTGCTATCACCTCTTTGGGACATGTCCATAGGAGGGTCTTTGTCTTCATGTTTTTCTTTTAGGGGATGATCGTGTTCCCTATGAAGAAGGCTAGAATCCACACCCGACTAGCCACGGTAACCAAAACTTTGATGGAAGGGATTGGTGGGCAGACTTTCAGCATCGTGCCCATGATCATTGCGGAGATACACCGTGCCTTGAACAATTGTCAACAACAAGGCAGTCATTTTGAAGGTTGTAACTTGCTACTTCAGCTATGGCTCATGGAACACCTCCAGAAAAAGGAATACCGACAAGAGATCTTACGCATGGATTGGGATGATCATATCGCCTTCCATCAACCAAGGCGTATGAATTACATGCCTAGAATGTTCGCACAGCCAGAGGACGCCAGAGGATGGGTCGAGTTATTTGAAAACCTGAAAGAAGACCAAGTACAGTGGATGTTTGAATGGTTCCCCACAGATGAGTTCATTG
Organism: Nicotiana glauca; assembly: GCA_026770625.1. Taxonomy (NCBI): domain Eukaryota; kingdom Viridiplantae; phylum Streptophyta; class Magnoliopsida; order Solanales; family Solanaceae; genus Nicotiana; species Nicotiana glauca. Next base: position 470 of record MU708898.1, on the reverse strand, counting down.
TTCGATCCCGAGATGCGCCATTTCTCATACTGATTAGTTTGAGGGGGACTTATCCTTACGTTCCTCTCCGAGCCATGAGGCAAGCTGGAAGGAACCAAATCATACCAAGGGTCAAAAAGACAAGTCACCTCAGGGCTGATTTCTAGGATGACGATAGCCCTCACCGGTGTCAAGCTCAACATTTGTGGCATAGCAAGATCGTTTTGGAGAAAGAATCCATTGAGCCAGACAGGTATCACGCCGGCTGTGTGCCGCACTATTTGGGTTGTCTAGAAGACAATGGCATGGGTCACCCCGGGTTTGTTCAAGGTCACAGAATTATTGATGAGCACACTAAAGCACGGGCTAAGTACAATCAGCTACGCAAGAGAATTCGAGAGTGTGAAAGTGAGCAACGGGAAATACAAGAAGCCCATCAAAAATTGATCGAGGAGTGGAAAGAAATGGCTGTCAGCGCCAACAATCGGCTA
>MU708893.1:2770-21370 GCA_026770625.1 Nicotiana glauca | reverse complement strand
AGTTCAAGTTCGGCAATCAAGAGAAGCCGACGAGCCAAGTCAAAAGGAAGATACATCCGACAAAGCGCAAGCCGATAAGAAACACAGGAAAGAGCAAGTTTAAGAACTAGATAAGATCTTGTAACTCATCGACTAGTTTAGTCTATCTTCTTATTTTTCGTTTTAGCATGGTGTAATAAGGAGGTCGGTAAGCAGTAGGAGCAGCAGCAATAGCAGTAACAGCATGACCACAGTCTCATGGTAGTCCTAGCTATTGAAACATCCCGAACTACATTGACCTGATTCCCTTTTAGCCAGGGATATGTAGGAGACTTTTTGAAGAAAAGGTTTGGTCAAATCTTTCAAAATGCTTCACACGGAGTATTCAAACAGGCAAAAATCACTCGTATCCACTCACTTTATCTTTGCACGAAAACTCTTCGTGTTTACGGGCAAAGAGGGGCAGCTGTGAGTATGTGATTTTTGCCCTATACGAGAATTACTCCCAAAAATCCAAAATAAAATAGTTTTGAGATGTTTGCAATTTTTTTGGATTTTGTGTTATTTTTCTCTTATTGTTTGCATTTTTGTGTGCATGATTATTTGTCTAAATTGATGAAAATATAAAAAATATTTTGCATTTGCATTCTAGGATTTAATTTTACGATTAGGAGTAATTAAGTTTGTTTTACAAAAATGAAAAATCAAAAAATATGTACTTTGCATTTTTAGCATTTAATGTCAAATTGTGTGATTTTATTTTAATTGTGTGTGTTGATTGTTATTAGGAATTAATTAATATTTATGATTTGGTTTATAATTTGATTAAGAAATAAGAGAAAATTGAAGAAAAGAACAAAAATAGGAAGAAAATCGGACTGAGCCACACACAAAACCATCCAATCCAGTCCAAAACACATCCCATACCCGGTCCAATTCAGATCTCGAAGACGAGTCAAACGACGTCGTTTCAAAACCAACCAATCTCAGTCGTTCAATCCACATCAAACCAGTGGCCCTCATCCCATCTCTCAACCCATCTCACCAACCCGACCCATTCCCCAAACCCATCCGCCCCCAACTAAGACCAAACGACACTGTTCCCTTTTAAGTGACTAATCCAGGCCGTTGATCTCATCAGATCAAATGGCCAGGATTCTTTTTCCCCTCTAGTATATAAACCCAATCCCTTACCAGCCCCTCCCTAAACCAAACCCACCCCTTACCAGCCCTTCCCTAAACCAAACCCCCCCCTTACCAGCCCCTCCCTAAACCAAACCTACCCCTTCATCTCCAAACCACAGACCAAACGGCCCCTCGAAACTCTAGAGCCGCCACCCCACCCCTTCGCCTGAAACCCGGAGGCAACAACGCCGCCGGCTATGAAGTTAACACCCCTGAGCCTTCTAACTACCCTTAACCCAAATCCCTACCCATTTTACCTCGAATCATCCCGGTTTGCCTCGAATCTTCAATCGAAGATTCGAGCAAAACCCTAAACCTGCCCAACCTACCCCAGGTTCACACCCCAGCTCCACCTGACCTCCCGCATTCGCAAAACACTCCTACTTTCACTCAAATCATGCTACAACTGGTCGAATCCTAAAATTGACTACAGAACCCTAACGAGACCAAACCTGGAACCTGTCCGAGATTAGGGGGATTTGAGGTTGCAAATCGACCTTAGTCGAGTGTTCTCAATCGAGAACACTCGATTAAGGTCCATTTGACCTCAAAAAGTTCGATTCGAAGTCGGTGAGAACAGAGTTCATGTGGTTTCTGATTTTTGAGGTATTTCCTCTCCTCCTCTGTTCTATGTTTGTTGTTTATCCGTTTGGGTTCAGTTGTGTCTTGCTTAAATGATCTTTTGTTTAGTTTGTCACTTGTCCCTTTCTCCTCTGTTAGACCTTTTATTTTGTCCAAGTTTTCTTATTGTTGATAATTATATGTTATAATTTGTGTAATAGATTGAATAAGTGTCGTCGACTAGTCTGTTATCCTTGAATGTTATATTAACATGATAATAGTTTAATTTTTGGTTCATTCCAGTAGGTTTACCTTCCTGTTTCTTTTTTGTTCTAATTCTATGTTGAAATAAGCCTGTTGGCATCATTTGTTTCAAATTGTTTCAATTTCCCTTTTTCATTGATATTTACCGTGTGTTTTGCAAATGATTGCAGCTTATTCTTGTTCAGTATATTTATAATGTTCATGTGTTCCATTTTTGTTTTGTTCATTAATGCTGTCTATAGCCTGTTTGATTGGTTTACGGTTGATTTTCTAGTTTTGTACAGACTTATACACCTCAGTTTTAGTTTGTTGGTTGGTCTATGAACTATTGTTTTCCATCCTTGATAATCTTTAGGGAATTGGTTATAGCTGACGTATTTTGGTTTAGATTCAGTTCAGCTATTTTCAGTGATTAGTTAAGGATTAGTTAGTTTAGGTTAATCAATGGTTAGTTAACTGTTAGGTAAATTAGTCATAGTTGGGGCAGGACAGTAATTCATAGGGGATTTCAGGGGTAATTCAGGGGTTAACTGAAATTTGAACCACTAGTAATTAAACTAAAGGCTGCTAATAAACTTAATGGAGACAATTTTAAGTGGGATTGAATAGTGATAGACAACTAATAGTTGAGACAAATTTCTAATTTTAAGGCCTAAGATATCATAGATAATGGTCCACTCAATGCTTAAAATCAGAAGGAGGAAAGAGTTTTGAAAGATATAAAAAAGAGCTTATACATTCTGCCTAATGGGGGGATAGAAAAGGAAGAGATTCTAAAAAAAAGAAAATACGGAAAAGATAGAGAGTAATAGAGAATTGAGTACACATTTCTAGGAACACTAAAAAAGGGAGATGAGGAGTTCTTTGGGCAGTCTTTAATGAATCTTAGGGGACTGGTTTTTGGTAGAGATAGAGGGCAGTTCTTGAGCTCTTTTGATCAGTAAAAAATAGATTTTAAGAGAGAGTTTAGAGGGACATTCTGAGAACCTAGGGGATAAGAGAAGACATTTTGACACTTTGAGACTGGAAGAAAACAACGTTTTGAGAGCTTTGAGGGCATTCAGTTCCAGTTTAAAAATACAGAGAAGAATATTGAAAAGATCAATGTTTCAGTAAAGCTCCCTTTCTGCTTCATTAATTTCATTTTTCCTGATTTAAGCTCACTAGATTGGTCTTGAGTGATTTTGGGTCCAGTTGAATTGGTTCCTAATTGAACTCTATCTTGGTGAACGTTTTAAGTGGTTCTGGGTGCCTCTTTGAGTTACTTGGCTTGTTTTGATATTGTTGTGGGTCAACCTCTCAGTTTCTGTTTGGTTCTTAGGTCACTTAGTCATTCCTGGGTTAAATTTGCTGTGTTGTGGCCGCTTGAAACTCCTGATAGCTGTTGCCTGCTCTGTTGTGCTAACTGTTTCTCCTTCCTGTTGATCTATGATTTCCAGGTAAACACTTAGCGGCTTCATTGATGTAACTTCACTTATCAAAACACGAAATGAAAGTATTCAAGCATGTGTGTACTGGAGGATACGTTTGTAGTTAATTAGATATCAAGAACATGTAATTGTGTAATGTAATCTAATTAGATCCATACTCAATGAGACTCAAATTGTGTGATGTGTACCTAAGTGGACTGTTTTTTGGGTTGTCAACTTGTAGTTATTAGCTGTAGATTTAATATGGTCTAATATTGCCTTCAATCTAGCTTGGTGATAAAAATCGAATATCAGGATCATCTGGGTTCATAATTGATGTAGAGATCTGTGTGTGATGCTCGTTTCCATCTTTGCATGTCAAATAGTTTTATAGTGCAGTAACTAAACACAGACTAATTAGTGATGCCATTCCTTTGTTTCATCTTGTTCATTAGTTCAATGTAGGTATAAATAGTTGTGTGATACTGGTTAATACCTGTAGCCTACGTGATTCAAACATATACCACTCGAGCCGTTTAGTCTAATCATTCGTGTGACAACCCAAAGGGGTCATCACCTGTTTTCTCTTTCACTCTGTACTTCTGAGGCCGTGAAAACCTCACTTGGGAGTTGCCTCGACTTGTGTGCGCAGTCCGGGCGCGTAGCCGGAAAACTTTTTTGTTGAAATCTGTGAAATCTGTGAAAAAACTGAAGAATTTTGATATTAATATGATTAAAGTTGACTTCGGTCAACATTTTTGGTTAACAGACTCGGACCCTAGATTTGACGGTCCCGGAAAGTCTGTAGAAAATTATGGGACTCGGGCATGTGCCCGGAGTCGAAATCCGAGGTCTAGAACTCGAGAAAAAGAATTTTTCTGTTAAATTATTTTTTTGAAATTGTTAAGGAAAATGGAAAAGAAAATTTATTAAAGGACTATGGTATCAGGCTCGTATTTTGGTTCCGACACCTGGCACAAGTCTTAAATATGGTTTGAGCAACTCCTGTAAAGTTTTGTTAAATTTGGATGTCATTAGATGTGTTTTGAGCTAGAAATCACAAATTTGATGCTTTATGGAAATTGGAAAGAAATCATGGGTATTGAGACCCAATTTGATGAATTATTGTGTTATGTGGGCGATTTGATCGCACGGATGAGTCCGTAGTATGTTTTGAGAATATATGTATGTTTGGTCTGGAGCCCCGAGGGCTCGGGTAACTTTTGAATATGTCCCGGGAGGCCTTAGGCTTAAAAGTATCAGATGTTGCAGTGTTGCAGGCCCCAGCGCGGCTGCGTGCATTTCTGCGCGGTCCGCGCTGGCCAGGTTCAGAAAGGCCTTTGACCTAAGGTCGACCAGTGCGGACGCGTACCATAGTTGCGCGGTCCGTGCTGAGCTGCGCGACCGTGGTGCATAACTGTGTGGTCCGCGCTGGGAGATTCAGAGAAGGCCCAGTGGTCCTAGGTCGACCAGTGCGGTCGCGTGCTGATCCGCGCGGCCGCAGTACATGTTTGCGCGGTCCGATCAGGATAGGTTCAGAGAGTCATTTTCTTCCCTTCCTCGGCGCGGCCGCAGTGCATTTTTGTGCGGTCCGCGCTAGCCTTCAGTGAAGCATATAAGGTCGGATTTTCAGTCATTTTACACTTTTTTCAAAACCCAAAAACATAAGAGGTGATTTTCCAAACGATTCTTCTTCGTCAAAACGATTGGTAAGTGATTTCTAACTTATTTTTCCTTACTCTTCATCATCTTTAAACATAATTTCAACTTCAAAACAAAGATTTTTATGGAATGGGTAGAGTTAGGGTTTTCAAATATTTCATGAATTAGACCTCGTTTTGGGGTCGAACTTGAAAGCAAATCATATATTCGGGCTCGTGGGGGAATGGGAAATCGGGTTTTGGTTCGAACCTCGGGTTTTGACCACGTGGGTCCGGGGGCATTTTGGGAATTTTTGAACAAACTTTGGGAAATTTATTTTTATGCATTCAAATCAATTCAAATAGCATTTGTTAATTCATTCAAGTGATTTATGACTAGATTCGAGCGGTTTGGTGGTGAATTCGAGGGATAAATCTATTCTAGAGGATTGAGTTGAGCTTGGAGCATTCGAGGTAAGTGTTTGTTCTAACTTTAGCTTGAGGGATTTGGATTAGGGTATTATTTGCTACGTGCTAAATGTGGAGTATGGTGTATAGGCATGGTGACGGTTATCTATGCACCAAAGTCTAGCATGACCGTGAGTATATATGTGTTGGATTTGGATTTAATGATACATTTTTCTTGCTTGGGTTGATGAGCATAATATGAAGTGAATGGTTGAGGAAGGTTTGTGATTGGTTTGGCTTTTGGAGCATTGGCTCGGACTAGAAATTGTTATTCGAGGAATAGGTGATTAAAAGAGGAATGTGTAGCGATTAGTCCCTTGACGGGATGTAAGTATTTATTGTATTCTCGCTTGCCGGGATGATTGAAGTGTTAATTATATTCTCTTGCTGGGATCTTCTTGTAATTGTTGTTACTCCCCTCGCACTTGAGTTGCGGTTGTTGTTTGGGTGAGTTATTGGTATTGATTGTAGAGGATCGGGTTGCACGCCGCAACGGTATAATATATTGAGGATCGGGTTGCACACCGCAACGGTATTGATTGTTGAGGATCGAGTTGCATGCTGCAACGGTATAATATATTAAGGATCGGGTTGCACGATGCAACGGTATTGATTGTTGAGGATCGGGTTGCACGCCGCAACGGTGATATATGTTGAGGATCAGGTTGCGTATCGCAGCGAAGTATGAATTGAGCGTATTGTGTTCATATGTAGAGATTTTCGGTTTTTCCTTATCAGTTGTTATTGTTCAGCTTCACTTCTTTACCGATGATTTCTATATTCAGACTGAAGGACCCCACAGCATGTCCCTCCCCCCCTCTTTAACTGTTTAAATTAGCGTATTTCTTGTTATTACATATATCTGTACAGGTTAATTATGGTAGGTCTTGTCTAGCCTCGTCACTACCTCGTCGGGGTTAGGCCAGGCATTTACCAGCATATGGGGTCGGTTGTGCTGATGCAACACTCTGTGCATTTCTGTTGTGTAGATCAGGATGCAGCTTTCGGACCGCGTCAGTATTAGATCGGGAGCAGGTATTCAGTCCAGGGATTCTTGAGGTAGCCTTGCTGACGTCCGCAGGCCCAGAGTCTCTTCCATCTTTATTCAGTTTGCTAACTTTTGTGTTGCAACAGACTGTTATGATTTCTTTCAGACGGTTGTATTTAGTAAATCTTAGAAGTTCATGAGCTAGTGACACCAGGTTCAGGATAGAGATATGTTTCAACTTCCGCATTTTTGGTTTCATTTCTATTAAGCTTAAAGTTTTCGCGCTTGTTTAATTGATATCCGGTTATCTATATTGTTGAGATTTATCAGAGGACGTTTAAAGTTTGGCTGGCCTAGCTCCGTTAGTAGGCGCCATCACGACTCTCGATGGTGGGAAATCCGGGTAGTGACAAGTTGGTATCAGAGCTCTAGGTTGCATAGGTCTCGCTACTCACGAACAAAGGTAGAGTCTCAGTGATCGGTACGGAGACGTCTGTATTTATCCCCAGAGTCTACGGAGTTAGGAAAAGTTTCACTTTCGTTCTTTCTTGTCGTGCGACTCTATTTCTCAAATAATGATCATCTTTCCACTCTGTTCTTTCACAGATGGCGAGAACACGTCCTTCCTCTACTACCACGCAACAGCCCGAGCCCCCAGCAGCAGCTCCTGCGAGGGGCAGAGGCCGAGGCAGGGGCAGAGCTCAGCCCCGGGCAGCAGTCCCAGAGGTGGAGACTCATATTGACTATGATGAGGAGATTCCAGCCCCAGCAGCTCCAGTTGGCCCGGCTCAGGTCCCTGGAGGGGTCATGGTCACCCCAAATCTTCAGGATGCTCTAGTCAGATTGACAGGCTTTATGGAGAGTGTCACTAGAGCGGGTTTGCTGGCAGTAGCACCAGCCACTTCTCAGGCTGGAGGAGGAGTTTAGACTCCTTCTAGACATACTCCGGAGCAGGTAGCTCCCCAGACTCATGTCCCAGTAGTTCAGCCAGCGGTGGCAGCTCAACCAGGTATTGCAGGCCAGGCCGGCGATGTAGCTGCTATGTCTTTGGATGCTTTGTGGAGACTTGATCGGTTCTCCATGCTCTTCACCACCACATTCAGTGGTACCTCATCTGGAAGTAGGGATTCCTATAGTAGAGGTCATTCACCGAGGCCCTTTTAGTCAGTTCAGGCTTCTCATGGTACTCGAGGCAGCGGTGGTTCCCGGCAGTATCATTCAGATCAACAGCTTTTCAGTGCACCCCCACTTCAGAGCTTTCGAAAAGGTCATTCAGGGCGGCAGGGCTAGTCCCAGTTTTCTCAGTTGCCGCATTCAACTGGGTTTTATGAGTATGGAGACCTCAGTAACATCAAGAGATATTGCCCGAGGTTGAGAGGTGCTCGGTCGTAGCAGCAGAACCCTCGTCCCATGATTTAGGCAGCAGGTGATCCACCAGCCGCCCAGCCAGCTAGAGGCGGGGGTGGGGATCATAGAGGTGGAGGTAGGGACCGTAGAGGTGGAGCTCGCACCGACAGAGGTAGAGGTCAGCCGGTAGTTGATCATCCTAGAGATGTGATTCAGGGAAATGGGGCCCAGCCCCGTTGTTATGCTTTGCCAGCCAGGCCAGAGGCCGAGTCATCAGATGCTGTGATTACAGGTACTATTCTGGTCTGTGATAGGGATGCTTCAGTGCTATTTGACCCTGGGTCTACGTATTTATATGTGTCATCCTATTTTGCACCCTACTTGGCTATGCCTAGTGATGCTTTGGGTATTCCAGTATATGTATCTACGCCGGTGGGTGATTCTATAGTGGTCGACCGAGTCCATCGTTCCCGTGTAGTAGTATTTGAGGGTCTTGAGACCCGTGTTGATCTATTGCTTCTAGACATGATGGATTTTGATGTTATATTCGGGATGGATTGGTTGTCCCCGTATCATGCTATCTTGGGTTGTCACGCCAAGACCGTGACTTTGGCCTTGCCAGATTTGCCACGATTGGAGTGGAAAAGGACCCCAGGACATGCCACCCGCAGTGTTATTTCATATGTTAAGGCTAGACGCATGGTCGAGAAGGGGTGTTTAGCTTATTTGGCATATGTTCGTGATTCCAACACAGAGGTTTCTTCTATTAACTCAGTTCCTATTGTTTGGGAGTTCCCAAAGGTTTTTCCTTCAGACCTGCTGGGTATGCCGCCCGACAGGGATATTGATTTCTGTATTGATCTGGCTCCAGGCACGGAGCCCCTTTCTATCCCGCCGTATCGTATGGCCCTGCTAGAGCTGAAAGAGTTAAAGGATCAGTTGCAAGATTTTCTTGAGAAAGGCTTCATTAGGCCTAGTGTTTCACCTTGGGGTACGCCAATTTTATTTGTGAAGAAAAATGATGGGTCGATGAGGATGTGCATTGATTACCGATAGTTGAACAAGGTGACGATAAAGAACAAGTATCCATTATCAAGGATTAATGATTTGTTTGACCAGTTGCAGGGTGCGAAGGTGTTTTCAAAGATAGATTTGAGATCGGGCTACCATCAGCTGAGGATTAGGGCGTCTGATGTCCCTAAGACAGCATTTCGCACTCGGTACGGGCATTATGAGTTTTTGGTCATGTCATTTGGGTTGACCAATTCCCCAGCAGCATTTATAGAGTTGATGAACCGAGTGTTCAAGCCTTATTTAGACTTGTTCGTGATAGTCTTTATTGATGATATTCTTGTGTTCTCCCGCAATCAGGAGGAGCACGGGCAATATCTCAGAGTGGTTCTTAAGACTCTGAAGGATAGTCAGTTGTATGTTAAGTTCTTAAAGTGCGAGTTCTGGTTGAGCTCGATTGCATTTCTGGGTCATGTTGTATCAGCAGAGGGTATTCAGGTAGACCCGAAGAAGATTGAGGCAGTCAAGAACTGGCCTCGACCAGCATCAGCTACTGAGATTCAGAGTTTCTTGGGGTTAGCAAGTTATTACCGTCGATTCGTGGAGGGTTTTTCATCTATAGCAGCCCCGATGACCAAATTAACCCAGAAGGGTGCCCAGTTCAGGTAGTCAGACGAGTGAGAGAAGAGCTTTTAGAAGCTCAAGACAGCTCTGACTACGACAACGATATTGGTTTTGCCCACAGGTTCAGGGCCTTATACAGTTTATTGTGATGCTTCCTGTATTGGGCTTGGTGCAGTATTGATGCAGGATGGCAGAGTCATTGTTTATGCTTTGAGGTAGTTGACGATTCATGAGAATAACTACCCAGTCCATGATCTAGAGTTGGCAGCCATGGTTCATCCTTTAAAATTTTGGAGGCATTACTTATATGGTGTGACGTATGAGGTGTACACTGATCACAAAATTGTACAATACTTGTTCAAGCAAAAAGAGTTGAACTTGAGGCAGCGGAGATGGTTGGAGCTATTGAAGGATTATGATGTTACTATTTTATACCACTCGGGGAGAGCCAATATAGTGGCAGATGCATTGAGTAGAAATTCAGCCAGCTTGGGTAGTCTTGCTTATATTCCGGTCAGCCAGAGACCACTTGCTTTGGATATTCAGGACTTGGCCAATCGATTTATCAGGTTGGACATTTCTGAGCCTGGCTGGGTTTTAGCTTGCACGGTCGCCGTTCTTCATTATTGGAACGTATTCGTAATCGGCAGTGTGATGATCCCCATTTGTGTGTCCTGAGAGACACGGTACAGCGTGGAGGTGCCACGAGGGTGACTTTAGATGATGATGGTGTTTTAAGATTGCAGGGGCGACTTTGCATGCCCAATGTTGATGGGATTCGAGAGTTGATCTTAGTGGAGGCCCATAGTTTGCGGTATTCTATTCACCCGGGCACCGCGAAGATGTATCAGGACTTGCGGCAGCATTATTGGTGGCGTAGGATGAAGAAAGATATTGTTGCATATGTGGCTAGGTGTCTGAATTGTCAGCAGGTCAAGTATGAGCATCAGAGGCCTAGTGGTTTGTTCCAGAGGATTGAGCTTCCCTAGTGGAAGTGGGAGAGGATTACCATGGATTTTGTTACTGGACTTTCGATGACTCAGAAGAAGTTTGATGCTATTTGGGTCGTTGTTGATAGGCTGACCAAGTCAGCGCATTTCATTCCTGTTGCCACCACATATTCATCGGAGAGATTAGTTGAGATCTACATCCGAGAGATTGTTCGCCTTCATGGGGTGCCAACATCTATCATTTCGGACCGAGGTACGCAGTTTACCTCGCGATTTTGGAGAGCAGTTCAACAGGAGTTAGGCACCCAGGTTCAGTTGAGTACAGCATTCCATACTCAGATGGACGGTTAGTCCGAGAGGACTATTCATATATTGGAGGATATTCTCCGAGCCTATGTCATTGATTTTGGAGGCTCGTGGGACCAGTTTTTGCCTTTAGCAGAGTTCGCCTACAACAACATCTACCAGTCCAGCATTCAAATGGCTCCTTATGAGGCATTGTATGGTAGGGGATGTCGGTCTCCAATTGGATGGTTTGAGCCGAGAGAGACTCGGCTGTTGGTCACAGACTTAGTTCAGGAGGCCTTAGATAAGGTCAGGATTATTCAGAAGAGGCTTCGTTCAGCTCAGTCTAGGCAGAAGACTTATGCAGACCGTAAGGTCCAAGATGTAGCTTTCATGATTGGTGAGCAAGTATTACCCCGAGTGTCACCTATGAAGGGCGTGATAAGGTTCAGAAAGAAGGGCAAGCTTAGCCCTATGTACATTGGTCCATTTGAGATTGTCAACCGAGTGGGAGAGGTGGCTTACAGACTTGCCTTGCCACCTAGCTTGTCAGCTGTGCATCCAGTGTTTTATTTGTCTATGCTTCGGAGGTATCACGGCGATCCTACACACGTGTTATATTTTCAGCACTGTCCAGTTGGACAAGGATCTGTCCTACGAGGAGGAGCCAGTAGTTATTCTAGACCGGCAGGTTCGACAGTTGAGGTCGAAGAGTTTTCCTTCAGTGCGTGTCCAGTGGATAGGTCAGCCTCCTGAGGCATCGACCTAGGAGTCCGATTCTGATATGCGGAGTCGTTATCCCCATCTTTTTCCTGACTCAGGTACTTCTTTCTTGTGTCCATTCGAGGACGAACGGTTGTTTTAGAGGTGGAGAATGTGACGACCCAAAGGGGTCATCACCTGTTTTCTCTTTCACTCTGTACTTTTGAGGCCGTGAAAACCTCACTTAAGGGTTGTCTCGACTTGTGTGCGCAGTCCGGGTGCGTAGCGGGAAAACTTTTATGTTGAAATATGTGAAATCTGTGAAAAACTTGAAGAAACTTGATATTAATATGATTAAAGTTGACTTTGGTCAACATTTTTTGTAAACGGACCCGGACCTGAGATTTGACGGTCCCAGAAGGTCCGTAGAAAAATATGGGACTCGGGCATGTGCCCGGAGTCGAAATTCGAGGTCTAAAACCCGAGCAAAAGAATTTTTCTGTTAAATTGTTTTTCTGATAAGGAAAATGGAAATGAAAATTTATTAAAGGACTATGGTATCGGGCTCGTATTTTAGTTCCGACACCCGGTACAAGTCTTAAATATGGTTTGAGAAACTCCTGTAAAGTTTGGTTAAATTTGGACGTCATTTGACGTGTTTTGAGCTAGAAATCACAAACTTGATGTTGTATGGAAATTGGAAAGAAATCATGGGTATTGAGACCCAATTTGATGAATTATGGTGTTATGTGGGAGATTTGATCGCACGGATGATTCTGTAGTATGTTTTGAGATTATATGTATGTTTGGTCAGGAGCCCCGAGGGCTCGGGTGAGTTTTGAATAGGTCCCGGGAGGCCTTAGTCTTAAAAGTATCAGATGTTGCAGTGTTGCAGGCCCCAGCGCGGCCGCGGTGCATTTCTGTGCGGTCCTCGCTGGCCAAGTTCAGAGAGGCCTTTGGCCTAAAGTCGACCAGCGCGGCCGCGTGCCATAGTTGTGCGGTCCGTGCTGAGCCGCACGGTCGCGGTGCATAACTGTGTGGTCCACGCTGGGAGATTCAGAGAAGGCCCAGTGGTCCTAGGTCGACCAGTGCGGCCACGTGCCATAGTTTTTGCACTGATCCGCGCGGCCGCGGTACATGTTTGCACGGTCCGCGCTGGATAGGTTCAGAAAGTCATTTTCTTCCCTTCCTTGGCGTGGCCGCGGTGCATTTTTGTGCGGTCCGCGCCAGCCTTCAGTAAAGCATATAAGGTCGGATTTTTAGTCATTTTACCCTTTTTTCAAAACCCAAAAACATAAGAGGCGATTTTCCAAACTATTCTTCTTCTTCAAAACGATTGGTAAGTGATTTCTAACTTATTTTTCCTTACTCCTCATCTTTAAACATAATTTCAACTTCAAAACAAAGATTTTTATGGAATGGGTAGAGTTAGGGTTTTCAAATATTTCATGAATTAGACCTCGATTTGGGGTCGAACTTGAAAGCAAATCATACATTCGGGCTCGTAGGGGAATGGGTAATCGGGTTTTGGTTCGAACCTCGGGTTTTGACAACGTGGGTCCGGTGGCATTTTTGGAATTTTTGAACAAACTTTGGGAAATTTATTTTTATGCATTCAAATCGATTCAAATAGCATTTGTTAATTCATTCAAGTGATTTGTGGCTAGATTCAAGCGGTTTGGTGGTGAATTCGAGGGGTAAAGCTATTCTAGAGGATTGGGTGAGCTTGGAGCATTCGAGGTTAGTTTTTGTTCTAACTTTGGCTTGAGGGATTTGGATTAGGGTATTATTCGCTACGTGCTAAATGTGGAGTATAGTGTATAGGCATGGTGACGGTTATCTATGCACCGGATTCTAGCATGACAGTGAGTCTATATGTGTTGGATTCGGATTTAACGATACATTTTTCTTGCTTGGGTTGATGAGCATAATATAAAGTGAATGGTTGAGGAAGGTTTGTGATTGGTTTGGCTTTTGGATCATTGGCTCGGACTAGAAACTGTTACTCGAGGAATAGGTGATTAAAAGAGGAACGTGTAGCGATTAGTCCCTTGCCGGGACGTAAGTATTTATTGTATTCTCCCTTGCCGGGATGATTGAATTGTTAATTATATTCCCTTGCCGGGATCTTCTTGTAATTGTTGTTACTCCCCTCGCACTTGAGTTGCGGTCGTTGTTTGGGTGAGTTATTGGTATTGATTGTTGAGGATCGGGTTGCACGCCGCAACGATATAATATATTGAGGATCGGGTTGCATGCCGCAATGGTATTGATTGTTGAGGATTGGGTTGCACGCCGCAAGAGTATAATATATTGAGGATTGGGTGGCACGTCGCAACGGTATTGATTGTTGAGGATCGGGTTGCACGCCGCAACGGTGATATCTGTTGAGGATCGGGTTGCGCGTTGCAGCGGAGTATGAATTGAGCGTATTGTGTTTGTATGTAGAGATTTCCGGTGTTTTCCTTATCAGTTGTTATTGTTCAGCTATACTTCTTTACCGATGATTTCTATATTTAGACTGAAGGACCCCACAGCATGTTCCCCCCCTCTCTGTAACTGTTTAAATTAGCGTATTTCTTGTTATTACATATATCTGTACAGGTTAATTGTGGTAGGTCCTGTCTAGCCTCGTCACTACCTCATCGGGGTTAGGCCAGGCACTTACCAACACATGGGGTCGGTTGTTCTGATGCTACACTCTGTGCATTTCTTTTGCGCAGACCAAGACGCAGCTTTCGAACCGCATCAGTATTAGATCGGGAGCAGGTCTTCAGTCCAGGGATTCTTAAGGTAGCCTTGCTGACGTCCGCAGGCCCGGAGTCTCTTCCATCTTAATTCAGTTTGCTAACTTTTCTATTGCAACAGACTGTTATGATTTCTTTCAGACGGTTGTATTTAGTAAATCTTAGAAGTTCGTGAGCTAGTGACACCAGGTTCTGGGTAGAGATATGTTTCAACTTCCGCATTTTTGGTTTCATTTCTATTAAGCTTAAAGTCTTTCGCGCTTGTTTCATTGATATCCGGTTATCTATATTGTTGAGATTTATCAGAGGATGTTTAAAGTTTGGCTGGCCTAGCTCCGTTAGTAGGCGCCATCACGACTCCCGATGGTGGAAAATCCGGATCGTGACAATTCAAGGTTATGCCACGAACTACCATAGTTAAATTCAGTCCAATATCTCCAGTTTGCTTTTCATCTTTAAATGACATTAAGGACTCACCATTAGTTGTATATAAAATAATCTCAGTCTTAATATGGAATTCAAACAATTTGTTTTATTAAGTTAGGTGAAACAACTTAGGACAATTTCAGCATGTATTGGTTCTGGTTTAATTAAAAGTCAAGTTTGATTTAATAATTAGTCTTCCTTCAGGCTATTTGGGCTTCAGTGTTACAATGGTTGGCCCAAGTCCTATCTTAGTTATGTGTCCACCTGGGCCTTGGCCTGAGACTGGCTTACTATTTATGCCTACCTGGGCCAGATTTTCCTATGTGGCATATTCAAGGCCCTTTTGCCAATTGTCTTATTAGTAGTCGAATGACCTACGGTGAGTTTTAAGTTAGGTAGCAGTTTCAAACTAAAAGGCGCTCCCTTTTGTTTGGATCCGGACTTGAACTTTAAGCTCGAATTTAATAATATTGGCTAATTAGGAGTTTTTTAGAGACAAATAAATAGAATAATCATAGTCGCTTAGGATATCCTTAAATAAAAAATGAGACGAGCCTCGCTAAATAAAACGCACAAACCGCGGGGTCTTCAATAATTGGTTATAATAAATGCTTAGATTTCGAGACGGGCCGTCTAGCAAATTTCACGGCCTTCCTCAAAGATAATAATGCGCTAGTCAGTTTAGGCGCGCCTTTAACAATTTTACCTTCCTAAACTCGGGTGTACATTTCATGTGACCCAAATCCAAATTCTAAAACATTGGATAAAATGTATTTCGAATTGGGAGTGCATTTCATGTGACGCGATCCAAAGACACATTTTAAACAACGTTCCATTTTCCTTAGATATAATAATAAAAGCAGTTTATGGTTAAAAAGCACATAAGTTAAAATATGTATTAAAATTAGATAATTAAGCCGGATATAACAGTTGAGCGACCGTGCTAGAACCATAGAATTCGGGAATGCCTAACACCTTCTCCCGGGTTAACAAAATTCCTTATCCGAATTTCTGGTTCGCGGACTGTAATACAGAGTCAATCTTTTCCTCGATTTGGGATTTCAACCGGTGACTTGGAACACCATAAATCTTCCGAGTGGAGGCTCTGTATCTTTTAATTACAAATCATGTTTCGATTGTCCTTTAATTGGAAAAACTCCCTCTATTATGCCCCTCGCGAGGTGTAGTAGGAGAAAAAGAAGGTGTGACAGCATTAAATGCCATTAATTGTCTATAATGGCCTTATTATGACAGAAACAAAATGTATCACCTAGAAATAGCTATAAAAGGGGAAGACTGATCATTTGTAAGGACATAAAATACTATTGAAATATATTAATTTATTCTGCTTTCTACTCAGCTATCTTTTACATCGTTTATTCCTATTTTTATTGTTCTCCTTAAAATAAGCTTTGATCAAAATTCCGATTTTTGGTTAAACAAATTGGTTCTGCTATCGAGAATCTGATAATCTACTCTTTCTTAATCTAACCTTTTTTGTCACATCAACCATGACAAACATTAATGACAACAACCAAGGAAATCATCAACTCCAGGGGAATCCGCAAGATGATCGTACCCCGATCCCTTCCCCACAAATCTCTCCTCGACGGTCTCGAGAAGGAACTCATGCTGAATTTTAGTTCTGTTGAATGTTAGTTTATGCTGAATTTTTTAGTTTAAGTTAGCTGTTATTTTATTTTTCTATTATAGAATTGTATTAGCTGTTATATATAAGTTAGTTGTTAGCTTAAGTTAGCTGTTAGTTTTGGACTATTAGTTCTAATTGGTATTAGTTGGTATTAGCTGATTGAAATTTTTTCTATATATGCAAAGGGAGTGGCTCAAGCACAAAAATAAACCTCTAAAAAGATATCAAAGGAAGACTCCCAAGTATCTACTAGTAAGAAGAATACTAAAGCTAAGGGTGGTAAAGTAAGTTGCAATAGCAACTTGGTGCAGAAGTCACAAAACTCAGATGTGCAACAATTTCAAGTTTTAGATGTCCAGCATTCTCAAGTTTCAGATGTACAACAATCTCAAGCAAGCAACAGAGATGCTCTTACTGCATTTAAGAGGCCAAGAGTAGTAGGATATGGAGTATTTGTCAGCAAAAGTGGCTATACATGTGTTGAGGTAATTAGCACTTTGGTTGCTAGTTTGAGGTTGCAAGTTAAACTCTATTGTCTGATATCTGATTTTTTTAAACTTAATTTTCCGCAAGGGATGTATGATAGTAGGATAATCGACAGTGGAAGGAAAAATGGAGCAGTTGAAAGTTCAGTTGTAGTGACTGATGATCTTGGTTATAAACCAAGTAAAGAGCTAAAATGGAAAGGAAAGCAAGCAATCACAAACTATACAAATTCAAAATAGAAGTGCTTTACTACAGTATTTAAGGACAAAATTACCAAAAGCTAATGAAAAACCTAAAGGTGTTTGAGCTTCAACACTACTCTATTGGGAACTGTTGTATGCGGATACTCAAATTGTGTTTTGGATAATATTTTTGTATTGCAAGTTATGATGTAAACTATTAAAAATTATTTTACTTCAATTCACCTTATGGGATGTAATGTAAAACTACTTAATTGTAGGTTTTTTGAGCTCTATGATTCATGCTGGCAAGAAACTTGTTTTACTTCCTTTCTATTTAGAACAGATAATTGGTTCCTTTTGGTTACTTTTTGTATTTGCTTTCTTGTACTGCGGCAATCAAGGAATGACAGAGTATAATGCTTGAAGCAGTATAATTGAGTCAGTTTCAAATGAAGCTAAAAAAGCAACAATACACATTGAAACATATACTAATAATATTTCTAGCATTTCAAACAAAAGCTACAACCAAGTTTCATATTACACTTCCTAGAATTTGAAACAAAAGCAACAACCTAGTTTCAAATTACACTTCCTAGCATTTGAAACAAAAGCAACAATCAAGTTTCAGATTACAAAACACTTCCTAGCATTTGAACAACCAAAAATACACATTGAAACATATACTAATAATAAGCAGCATTTTCAAATTTTTCTTCTTCTTATTCTGCCTCAAGTTCCATTTTATCCTTCTGTAAGCCAAGAAGTATCACCTTCGATTGGCCAGGAAATTCTGGATCATACCACTGAAAAAATCCACAATCAATACGATCCTTAGCCTAAAAATTTTAACCAAACCATTCAAAAGAAAAAGCAAATTTTAGCCATATTAAATGTGGCAAAATTTAGCCATATGAAAATTTTATCTTTCTCATTTTATCCATCCTTCATTGTTACCCAAATTAATTTGGGCTAATTAGCCATTATTCAAGCTGCCAGGCAAGCCCCGTTTCATGCTAATTTTCAATGCTCGCGCGCTCTTGCGCAACTGATTTCACACAATATGCCACATAAGATGGAGGGGGAGGGGAGGGGTTAATTACGAAGGGGGATATAGTTCAGGTGGTTTCTAAGGACACTCAATAGTCTAGGTATAAAACTTACAAAAATCGTATAGTTTAGGCGGATCTGAGGATATTAACTCTTTTAAAAATATCATCATTTAAGATAAAGTTAAAGTATAAATAATGGCTCACTTCCTCTGTCAACTATTTCTCAACAAAAACGTTGTCATTTGATAAGAAAAAGGTATATATATGCTTCTAATAAAATAATATATCGACGAAATTGGTGATCAACCCGTTCTAATTTTGTTGGAGGCAGGTGCATAGCTAGAGTATTAATCGAGTAGCTTTTGTCTAGACCATGTATTTGTATTAGAAAATCCAGCAAATATGTATAAATATTTAATCACGAACTAAATAACTAGACGAGCTATGAGTTTAATGGTTGATTCACAACCCAAAAATTTTAAATTCTAGTTCTACCTGCTAAACATAGTCAAAACTTAGAGTGAAAGAAACAGTTGTTAGAACAAGCTTTAAAACCTTTTTTCCTTATTCTTGTCTTCTATTTATATCTACATGCAGGAATTATAGTTAAGAGCTAGACAGTTAGCTATCAAACATTTGGAGAATT
>MU708892.1:77022-99943 GCA_026770625.1 Nicotiana glauca | reverse complement strand
GGCGAGGTGCATCGGATTATGATATAGCAGAGTGGTTGGTATTCCAAAGATCAGCGGATGGCTGGGAAGGATTGCCTTCCTTAATTGGGCCTTCGTGACAGATGTTAGTATAGAGGTTTCTACTATTGATCCAGTTCCGGCATTGAGGGACTCTTTTTCAAATGCGTTCCTTGTGGCCGGGCATGTCGCCGGGTGAGATTATGGATTTCGGTATTGATTTGGTGCCGGGCACCGTATTGTACGGCTCCGGTATGAGTTATAGTAGTGGAAGATGCAGCTTCAGGCTTCTTGTTAATGAGTTTGTTGGTAAGCTGATTGGCTACGTATTTAGATTGAGATGGCTTGGTTGGCCCCGAGATGTATTGTTGAGGTATAGGTTTAATTTCTCGTTATTGAGCTTGTTAGTGATCTGGGGAGATTTATGAGTTGTTTTTTTGGTGCTGTGAGGCGTTATGATTTTTGGACTGCGGGCACATATAGTGCGGTGCTATCCAGATTAATAGTGGAATTTGAGGGGGAAGGACCTCAGTTGTGTTTGAGTTTTGTAGCTTACAATGCTATATGTATATATTGTTAGGAACTCAGTATTTTGTTGTAATGAGCAAATTTTGCTCGATGTGCATCTCCTTATGTGAGATATATGTATGGATCGGGTGGCACGCGCCATGGGTATATTATCTGAATTGGGTTGCACACCGCAACAGTGTGATGTTGAGTATAGTTTTCCATATGTTATTTGGTATGTCTTGCTTCACCGTGGGTGTGATGGATTGCTTGGTTTCAGACACCAATATGTGCGTGGCTGACTATTTTGAGCATAGCGACTTGAGGTGTTTCATGTGTAACAGTGTTTGGATAAGATCGCGCATTGTAGCGAGGTTACATGGAGATTTGACCCTTCAGGGTAGATACAAGTATTCTATTTCTATGATCTGGGACGGGGTCCCAGCCTTGTGTTGTGATGGTACTGAGGAGTTTGAGTTACAACTCTTTTGTTTGAGTCATTTGTCATGATTTGAGTATGTTCAGACCGCCCATCATTGGTGCGTGGATTATGCAAGTTGTGGCTTAGGCCTGTGATGAGTTGTCATATCACCAGAGAGGTGCGTTGAATTCGAGGTGATCATTGGAGTTATTAATAAATGCAAACAGATGTGATTTCAGTTGATTAGAGGGTCCATATCGAGGTTTGGCCTGGAAATCTGTTGTGATGTTAGTCAACAAAGAAGTGGCTTCATGTATGGGTGACCTGAGGAATGGTTACGTTTTGTCGCGTGTTTTATTTATCGTTGCCAGTATATGAAAGTGATGGAATAAGACTTTAGCTAATAAGAGGTTCTGATTTTGAGTATGAATTCGGAAAGTGCAATGTGGTTCTACGGTTTATGGCCTAGATGGACTGTGAAATTTTAGTGGAGTTGTATTATCGGACCTATGTAAGGTAGGGTGACGAGGGATCACCCCGGGTATATGCTTGGTAAGGTCATTTAGCTATTGGTTGGCTTCTAGGACAACTCTGGGCACGCTTGAGGATGATCGTTTGTTTAAGTTGGGGAGGACGTGACGACCCGGCCCGTTGTCACATGAGTTACCGCCCCGTTTCCCCCATAGTATGTTGCTCTATGTTTCAATATCAGTAATTGAATGGGTCGGATAGAATTGAATTGGTTTTAGTTGAAAATGAGGCACTTAGCCTCTTAGAAGGAAGCTTATTTGGGAAAAGTCAACCGGAAGTTGACAATATAGTTAGAAGGCTCGGATGTGAATTCTGGTGATTTGGTTAGCTTCGGGGGATGATTTGTGACTTAGGAGTGCGATCAGAATTGAATTTGGAGGTCTGGTGTATTGGCGAAGTTGGAATTTTGGCGAATTCCGGTTGATAGGTGAAATTTTAATCCGAGGGTCGGAATGGAATTCCAAGAGTTGTAGTAGCTTGTTAGGTGATTTTGGATATGTCTGCAAATTTTCAGGTCATTCGGACGTCGTTTGGTTGGGTTTTTGATTGAATGCGCATTTCGGAAGTTTTGAAGAAACTTAGTCTTTGATTTGGTGAAATTTGTTGATTTTTGATGTTAAATATAGTGTTTTGATGATTGGAACAAGTTTGAATAAGGTTGTTGGATGTTTTGGTGTTTTTGGTTGAGGTCTCGGGGTGAGAACGGGTGTTAAAACGAGAAGTTTTTGAATTTGGCTTCAGGTTTGTTTTGCTGTCAGCTGGTATTTCCGCTTCTGCAGAAATGCACCGCAGAAGCGGATGAAGGAGCGCAGAAGTGAGTTTGGCTTGGGTGGTGAAGTTCCGCATAAGCGGGGCCGCAGGAGCGGAGTATTGACCGCAGAAGCGGACTTAGGGATCCGCAAAAGCGTGTTTCTGTGTCGCAGAAGCGGTCGTGGGAAATTAAGTGAAAAATCGCAGAAGCGAATAATTGGGCGCGGAAGCGATACCGCAGAAACGGTTATAGGAACCGCAGAAGCGAAAATTGGGCTTGTGTTATAGTGAACAGTGTTCACAAACTTGGAAAAAGAAGAAAACGATTTGGACTTCGAATGAGAGGCGATTTTGGGCGACTTTGAAGAGGATTCGAAGGGATATCATTAGGTATGAATATTTGGACTCGAATTATGTTATTATGGTGTAAAAACATGAATTAATCACGGAATTTCAAGGAATTAAAGGGTAAAAATGGAGGTTAGGGCTTGAAACCTAAGAAGGTTTGAATTGATGATTTGAGGGGACAAATGGACTCCGATTCTTGTGTATTTTATATGTACGGACTTGTGGCGAGAGGAGGATTCCGGTGATTTGAATTTTGTAATTTTTTAAGAAGTGGGCCCGGGGCTTGGGTTTTGCTAATTTCGAGATTCTTGATATTTTTCGATTGGGTATTGTTCCCTTAGCATATTGTAATGCATTTGCTCTGTTTTGGGTTAGATTCGACGCGCGTGGAGGCCAAATTGAGGGGCAAAGGCATCGCGAGCGAGGAATTTCACTGGTTCAAGGTGAGTAATACTTGTAAATGATATCCTGAGGGTTTGAAACCCCGGATTTGCATATCATAGTGCTGTATTGTGGTGACTTGCACGCCAGGTAGGAGCGTGGGGTAGAACACCGTTGGGGATTGTGACTTGGTCCGTCCCAGTTGTTGATTTTACTGCGTGATTGACTGAAACCTACTTGATACTATCATGATTTGGGCTGATTTCCATGTTTTGGGGCTTCGTGCTGATTATTTAGATCCCGTAGGGATTATTATCATTGTTTCCATGATGCTTAGCATATTTTCATGATATCAGTCCTGAGTCAAACACTGTCTCGAAATGATTAGTAACTTTTTCAAGTTTTAAACACGTAATCTATAATTCCTAATAATTGGAATTGAAAATGGTAAACTTGATTGTGCCTGTGTGGCTTACGTGCATATATTCCGGCTGAGTGTGGATCGGGCTGCGTGCCGCAACAGTGTTGCATGTGCATTTCTGGACTGATGATGGATCGGGCTGCACGCCGCAGCGGGGTGATATTGATATTGCACTTGGGCTGTAGGAGCCCTTCTGGAGTCTGAACCCTCGCAGTGAGCGGGGATACCCAAATGGATCGGGTTGTACGCCGTAGTGGTCATGTGCATTGCATTGCATTCACGCATTGATTCCTGTCTGTACTACGTGGCATGACATTAAGCACTCTCATATTATTGGCATCAATGCTATTTCTTGCACTGTGTACGAGATACCCTGGTGTTATTTGTAAATAGAGTGCTGTGCCCGAGGGGCTGACTTGTGTGCGGACTTGCACTAGCTGATTTCGCATTCATATGTCTACTGTTGGAAAAGGAATATTTTTAAAAGAGATTTTAAACTGAGCTAGATGCTTCTAAAGGAGTTTCCCGGTTTTTACTATTTTGTTAAAAAGGTTGTACTGTACTATATAGCATGATGGAGTGTTCTTACGTGATTTCTTACTGCTCAGTTATTATTTACTCTTATTACCACTGAGTTGGAAGTACTCACTTTACTATCTGCACCACGTGTGCAGATTCAGGTGTTATGGGAATTTAGCTAAGCTTTTGCTTATTTCAGAGTTTGTTCGGAGTTGTCGAGGTAGCTGCCTGACGTCCGCAGGACCCGACTCCTCCCCTATCCCTTTTATTATCTTTCCGTAGTTTTGAGACATCGTAGTATTTGGAGTCTCGTCACGCTGTATTGTTAGAGGCTCTAGACTCATGACCCCCAGGTCTTTGGGAGCGTATTCGGTGTTATCTTGATATTCAGCTTATATCTATCAATCAGCTTAATCTTTTAGTTTCATTGTTGTTAATGATATTTAAATAATTGTTTTTGAGCTTCATGCTCGCGTTGAGAGTGTAATTGGTCGGGCTTGCCTAGCAATTGTGTTGGGCGCCATCACGACCGGGATCGGGGTCATGACAAAAACAGTGTAAGAGCCATTATCACCAGCTAAGCAAGCCTACGAGCCTCATATTAAAAGGTCTCTACGACCATACATCATAAGAGCCATTGTCGGCAGCTTGAAAATTGACAGCTTGAGGATTAAAGTGAGCTCGAATCGTAACCTGATTCGGAGACTGGATCCAAAATAGTTAACTAAGCAAGCCTGCAAGCCATATACTAAAAGGTCTCAATGACCAAATGGCATAAATGCCACTACTGCGCCGGAATCTCAAGAAAATGTAAGGGTCGATTACAGCTCGAGTCACAATGCAACTCAGAGACTGGACCTAAAAAATTATAGCACGCCTAAAGGCACAACATAAATGCCACTATCACTGGCCGGAAAATCACGAAAAATTAAGGGTCAATTATGGATTGAATCGCAATGCGACTTGGAGACTGGACCTGAAAAATCGCAAAACGCCCAAGGGTAGGAAATAAAAACCATTATCGCTAGCCCGAACGAGCTCGAGGGTATATTAAGGTCGAATCGGATCCTGACTCGGAGGCTAAACCCAAGGACAATTCAACTACAATATGTTTAAGGGCACGACCCATATGATACTATCGTCAGCCAAAACAAACCTCCAGGCCGCACGCCGGTAAGGTCACTTCGACCCAAAGCACAAAGAGCTATCATCATCTTCCCATGCAGACAGAAGAAAATGTAAGGGCTAACTGCAGCTCGAAGACTGGACTCAAAAACAAGATAAGATGCAACCTGCCTAAAGGCACAACTCAAATGATGCCATCGTCAGCCGATTAAATCTTCCAGCCTCGCGTCTGCGAAGTCATTTCAACCCAGAAGCACAAACGACCATCGCCCTCCGCCCATGCAGGCAGGAAAGAGCTGGAAAGCCAACTGAAGCTCAAGTCGCAACGTGACTCAGGGACTAGACCCGAAATAGTCGAAAATGACAAAATGTCTAGGGACAAAAGAGGAAAACAACCACCACCTGCCCGCACGGGCACGAAGGCTTAAGGATAAGAAGGCTCAAGTTGGACCCGGACTCAGAGACTGAGCCTAAACAAACAGGACAAACCACAAAATCTCTGGCGCCTACTCACATTAAAAATTGCACTTAAGAGCCACGGGTCCTTCAAATCGGTCCCGGGTCTATGAGGGCCTTTTCGAACTCCCAAAACTAGTCTACAAGATCGAAAGCAATGACAGAAAAAGGGTACAAAGGGAATAAAGCTTCAAAATTCTTCTCATATTACATGCGCAAAAGAGCATTCTCCACCTACACGCACGCCCTGAGCATATCAAAAACAAAGTGACAAAAACAACGGAACCTGCGTTCTGCGCTAAAGGGCTACAACTTGTCAAACTTGCCCTCTGTAACATCAATAAGAAGTGACCAAGCATCACACTCCTCCGCCCTTGCTTGAGCCAATTCCTCCGAGAGAATAAAGCCCCTCGCGTTGACCTCCTCGAGTACCTCTCTCCGGGATCGGCAACAAACTTATTCCTCGATCCTCTTCTCACGATTGAGGGCTCATTTCAACTCTGATTGGGCATTAGTAGCATCCTTTATACAAATCTCCATCTCACGATCAGCCCTGGTTCGGCTAATGCTGCTTTCGCCTAGGCATCCATTATCTCAACTTTGACTTTCGAGAGATCAGACTCAAGTCTCTTAATCATATCTACTTGAACATTGGCATTGTCGCGGGTCAAGTTGAGTTGGACCTCGAAGGCAGAGACCTTAGCTGAGGTGCTCGCCTCCTTTAAAGCTTGAGCCTGCACTTGGTCCCTTAGCTCCTCGCAAGCAGCCCCAATGCGGTTTATGTCGCCTTTAGGGTATTCCAAGGCCTCCACCTTTTTTTGTAATTGATATGACAGAGGAAATTATCCTTGGGGTTAGAAAGAAGTAAAGCATGTACTACAGGAAATTACTTGCCCCATCAAATAGCTCTCATAGTTTGAGCTCCGATACACCTCATATCGCCAATAATGCAACTCGACTTCCTCCTCTTTGTAACGAAGCCTAAGGGATTCTCCCTCATCTAGAATTATCCAAAACTTGGCCCCTTGATGGAGCAGCTCGGACTTAAGCCTATCACAGGCCTGCACAGGAAAGATTCAATGTGAGGAGGAAGGTGCAAAATACAAGGAAACTGCGCACAAACTCACCACAAAGTGAAGACGACAGATTTCCTCCAAATCAGAACACGCTCCTGTTGATCTTGCCCCTGCGACCCCAGAAGATCCGGCCCTAGGCACGACATGTTCGCTCAAAGGAGTCGTTGGTCAGGAATTAAGTGCTCCAGAAATTATAGACTTAGGGGATTCCTCGTCCTCAGAAATACGAGCCTAACCAGCACCGCTAAAGGCTCCATCGCATTGTGGGCCCCGACCCCTCTTATTACTGTCATCCCTCAGCCTAGAGGCCAACGACTCTATCTCCTCTTCGAAAAAATGTTGTTTTGCCCCAAGGAAATGCCCAATATCTACAAACGACGAATCTAGTACAGATGAAATGGGAAGGTGCTATCTCGGGTAAAAGCAACATACACACGTACCTTGATATTCCGCTCCCAACCTGACGCAAAATATAGCTCGCCACCTGCGCTCGTCGCAAGACGAATGGGTCACTAGCCTTCAAACCCAGCGGGCAGATCATGGACTTTACCCGGTGTCCACGAAGTTGCTGCAATAAGGGAGATAACATTGTTATTTAGCTGATTTTTGCTATGAGCAAACTGGAAAAACAACAAAGCGCCTCACTCACGTGCATGATTCCACCCTTCGGGATATGGCAAAAACTCTACAAGAATAATATCTGTCATCCGGACTCGGACAAACCAATTAGCGCACTCTCGGTCTCTACCCTCTTCTTCCTCAATAACAAAGGGCGTGGACGAATGACCCCTTAGGGTTAGCAGGCCTCGATAGCCCAAATTTATCAGATCAGTCCACCATTAACCCAAAATATTGCAATAAGGTTGGGGGAGAGCCATGTCGATCTGCTGGAGACCAGGATGAACTCTTACGACAGATGTCAATGACCAACAAACAAGAGAAGACATTCAAAGAGTCCTGAAGGGCGTAAGAGCAGACAGATACTAAACGAAGTAAGGGAAGTAGAAGTCAGCAAAATAAATTCTTATTTATGAAGATTTGTGTACAATAGCTCCCAAAGGGTCATGACATACAATTACAAAAGCCTACAAAAGGTCTTTACACAGAAATAAAGAAGCAAAGTGGTACATATAGAGAAGGTCCGGGTCTTGGTCTAAACGGTTGGTAATCCTCCTCGGCGTCGATACTTCCAAAAGCAACCTTCTCCGGGCGTACGACCTCAAAGGAAATATCTTCCAGAGCGCCCTCAGAAGCCCTGTCTTAGTTGTCCACTTTGATAGCCCCAAAGAGTATGAACCAGGGAGTAGGGAGGGATGAAAAAATGAAACACCTCTTCGAAGCTTGAGGACCCTCTTTGGCCAAGGAAGCCTGGGAGAGACAATAGACCGAACAACCCTCGATCCCGCTTGCATGGCTACATTGAATCCACTTCTTGGATCTTCAAGCCGTGGAAGCCCCCGGCTCGGGGCAGACTCCCATATCGAGCTGAGGTATTAACGTGACAACGGTGGATATTCTGAGCCCCCTTTTGAGCAGCGGTGCATAATCCAAACAACTGCTTACATAAGAGGGAGACTGATTCCCCGTCTATCATAACCTCGGGCCAATAGCAACGGCAAAGGCCAACATACTGATGAAGGATAACAACAGTATCGGGACATCATGCTTATGATCAACAAAGGGAGGCCCCAGCAGAAGGCCACGACACAGTCCAAAGGAACTCCAAATAGTAGTGAGATCGAAAGCTTCTATCGTGATGTTTAAAGGAAAAGGAAGATGGTGAGAAGGAAAAGATAAGCGTGCCAACGAAATTGTTGAGATGGGAAAAATAATACCAAAATGCCCTTATTTATAAGGGAAAAATGACACGGTGATCGAGGTTCTGGAAGAATGACTAGCTAATGCAATTATTGTTTCCTAGAAAAAACGAATCGACGGCAGTACTTTTGCCTTGATGAGCGGAAATGACAGAGTGCCGAGAAGAAATCTATGAGATATGCCATCTATCACAAAAGATTGTGCCGTGATTTGAATCGCCAACATAATATCACCAAAAGGAGCTCAAGAAGTCAAGTGTCAGAATCATATTCCATCACTTCGGCATGGGAAACGCGAAGACTATCTGTACACAGCAAAATCAAAGGACTATATTTCTCGCTATCATGATATTTCAGGAGCATGCCCTGAGACCCCGAGGGCGGGAGGCCGCGATCGAGTTATTAGCCTCGGGGTTCGTCGAAGCCCGACTCGAAGGGAAAGATGTTGGGAGCAGGACACAAGGGGAAGCCCCCTAGGCACATGGTTACGTCTGACAGGCCCGACCTATCTAGAGCCTACAATAAGGCCTTGCATCAAGCTATCCCATCTTCTTACTCTTGTAATCAATACACATGTACTTATAGTCGATTTCCCCTCCTATATAAAAGGGACTCACCCAACCTTATAAATGGCTGATGTTGCTCCACTTCTCCAAAAATATATAATATATATATCTCTCTCTCTCTCTCTCTCTTTCTCTCTCGTTCTTCTAAACTATCTATCTT
Organism: Nicotiana glauca; assembly: GCA_026770625.1. Taxonomy (NCBI): domain Eukaryota; kingdom Viridiplantae; phylum Streptophyta; class Magnoliopsida; order Solanales; family Solanaceae; genus Nicotiana; species Nicotiana glauca. The sequence continues at coordinate 90,868 of MU708892.1, read as the reverse complement.
CATTGGCTCGAGGTCGCTTTAGTACTTTATCATTTTCTCTTTTGTTCTTCATTACATTTCTCAATATTGATAATATAGAGCCTTGCTTAGCTATAGTTTTGATTTTTATCCCTTTCCCGATTGCCCTCGACAGCTCGAGATAGGCTCAAATCCCGGCCCCGAGGTATTTGCAGGCTGAATTTGCATTCGGACAACAACCCCTCATTGGTTCAATTACAACCTTGCTTAACTCACTTTTCATCATTTTACTTTGCGTTTTAGCACTAACTGTCGTAACAAACTAGTTCGAGAATAGATCACATATTTTTAGAATACCATATACAAATTCAATTATTGTTACCATTTTCATGGTAAACAGTAGGTTCATGTTATGTTTTGGGATTGGTTGGTGTGTTTGAACATGGTTCTGGAAGCCTCAGGTATGTTTTGGATAGGCTACCGACCATTAAACCTTATTTTTGGACTGATGATGTTCTCAGGCCAAGTTTTCTTCTTTGCGTTCATGACATGGTGGTTGTGTTCAGGAAGGGTTAGAGGGGGCTGGGTAGTCGCCCTTCTTCGCGATAACGATCGAGCTTTTGCTTAGGAAATTGACCACTTCGCGCTCGCTGATTTTCTGGTAAGGATGTGCTTCAACCCACTTAGAGAAGTAGTCAGTTAAAATCAAAAGAAATCTTACCTTATCAGGAGCCGCGGCAGCGGAACGACTATGTCCATCCTCCATTTCATGAATGGCCAATGCGACAATACCGAATGTAATAGTTCTACTAGTTGATGCACCAACGGGTGTGGCGTTGACACTTGTCGCATTTCTGATTAAATGCCATAGAGTCTTGTTCCATTCAGGGCCAATAGTATCCTGCCCTAATTAGCTTTAATACTAACGAGTCCGCACCCAAGTGATTTCCCTAGATTCCTTTGTCAACTTCTCTCATGATGTAATTAGCCTCGGAGGCTCCTAAACATTGGGCCAACATGCTTTGGAAATACTTTCTATACATCTGGCCTCCCTTGAAGCAGTAATAAGCTGTTTTAATGTGTAGTGCCTATGATGCCTTTGGATCTTTGGGTAGTTTGCCATGCTCAAGATAGTCAATTATCTCATTTGTCCAGTCCAAACCAAATTGGTCTCATTTACTTCATAATAACCGTCTCCAAATAATGCCGAGTGCATGATCTGTACGACCGTACTGGAGTCAGATCCCTTCATTTCCATGGACGAGCCTAGGTCAGCCAGTGCATCCGCTTCTACTTTTTCTTCCCTCGATATGTCAGTTATTGACCGTTACCTAAACTATGTAAGCATAGTCTAGACTTTTACTACATATTATAGCATGTGTTCCTCTTTGGTGTCGAAGATCTCGAATACCTGATTTATTACCAGTTAGGAATCATATTTGATTTCAATGACCTTAGAGTCTAGTCCCCTGGCCAGTTCAAGTCCTGTAATCAAAGGCTCATACTCGCCTTCATTGTTAGTCAAGGGAACAATTCTTATGGCCTACCTCAGGGTTTCTCCTGAGGGCATAATTAGTACTACCCTGAGCCCGGACCCTTCCATATTGGAAGCTCCCTATGCGAACAAGGAGACTCCCGATGTTGTTTCCAACACCATCACCGCTTTTTTGGTTGCCAATGATAGCAGTTCGGGACTGAAATCAGCCATAATGTCGGCCAAAACATGTAATTTAATTGCAGTCCTATGTTTATATTCTATGTCAAATTCACTTATTTTGACTTCCCATTTGTCAAGTCGACCTAAAAGTTCAGGTTTGTGAAGGATATCCCACAGGGAAAATGTTTTCATCACGCCTATCAGGTGGCATTGAAATAAGGCCTAAACTTTTGAGTGGGAACTATGAGAGCTAAGGCCAATTTTTCGAGGTGTTGGTAGCTAATATCCACTCCCATTAAAATTTTACTAACATAATAAATAGGAGATTTCATACATTCGTCTTCACTAACTAAAACGGCACTTACCGCTACCTCCGAGATCACTAAGTAAATCAGCAATTGTTTCCATTCCTCTAGTTTTGACAGTAATGGAGGGCTTGATAAATACCCTTTCAAATCTTTCAACGCCTTGTTTACTGTGAAAATGGTAACAACAATTAAATTTGTAAATGGGATTCTAAAATTACCTAATCTATTCCTGAGCTAGTTTGTTAAGGCAGTTAGTGCTAAAGCGTGAGGTAAAGTGACAAAAAATGAGTTAAGCAAGGAAGTAATCGAACCAGTAGGGGCTGTTGTCCGGGCATAAGATCAGCTAGCAAACACCTCGGGGTCGAGGTTCGAGCCTATCTCGGGCTATTGAGGGTAGTGAGGAAGGGGATAATAGGCATAAATATAGCTAAGTAAGGCTCTATATTATCAATATTGAGCAAAATAATGGAGAACAAGTGAGAAAACGATAAAGTGCTAAGTCGACCTTGAAGGATATTAAACAACGAACAAGGAGAATAGCTAACAGTCGAAATGACTTTGAACTAGAGAGAAATAAGTGACTTAGATAAAAAAGGGAGAGAGAGAGAATATTATTCCTCTTCTGTAGGACAATTGGAGCCCCCTCTACAAGGTGTTGGTGACCCCTTTTTTTTTTTTATAGAAAGGGGGCATCTAAACTTAGTACGGAATACATTGTAACAAAAAGAAAGAATAGCATGTGATAGCCCATTTTCCTTATGTCGTATGAGGGCTGGCATCGAGCTGCTTGGATAGGTTTGATCGACCCCGGGTACATCCCTTGGGGGATACCTTCATTCATCGGGGCCTTAGCTGATGTCTGATCTTGGCAGGGCATTGACAGATCTCGAGAGAAACGACCGATCCGAGATCCCGTGCATTTGAGGTCACTTTCGAAGCAACATGTCAGGAGAAAATTGCTCCCTTGATTTCACCATGCACAGATAGTTTCTGCATTTCTTATAGGGAAGCGATAAGAAATGTTCTTGACGCCCTATTTCGTGGGCTCTTGAAATGACATTATGTTGATAGCACAACCCTCTTCATAAAAGTCAAGGCATTTCACTTTCCCGCTTCTTCAAGACCATTAGAAGTATAATGATTCCTCATTCCTTAGGGCTGCATCGTTGCTATCGTATTGTTGCTATCTTTGCACTGCTATTGTTCCAACTTCCATGAACGCATGAATTGCGCCTATTGTTACATTTTTCAAGGGCAGTAATGACGCTGTCGATTGCTTTGACCTTCCCCTATATATGAGGCTTCTTTGTGATCAATTCTTCATTCAAACTCCCTTCAATATATGTTCTTCTTGCCTTTCTTGCCATTTTCTAGCCTTTGTTGCCATGCTATGTTTGAGGCTCATGACCTTAGGACCTCATGCCAGACATGCCATGGACCAGCTCCCGATCTTTCTTTTTCAGGATGAGCTTGTCCCGCTATGATGTTGTCGTTGTTGTTGTTGTTGTTGTTGTTGTTGTTGTTGTTGTTTTTGTTGATGTTGCTATCTACTTTGGCTCGGAGTGGCGACGTAGGGGGTTGATTTCCTCCGATCCGGGGAAAGATTCAGATTATCCACCGCTGCTCAAAAGGGGGCTCAGATTATGTACCGCTGCTCACCCTCCCTACTCGGCCTAGCATATTACACCTCTATGGATTCTTGGGGATGTGGTGATAGTCCTTGCTTGGCTGTTGCCTCCCAGGCCGAGGAAACGTCACAAGAATTGGCTTCGAGATAACCATGCTGGCAGAGTCCATACTAGCCAAATTTTTTGCCCAGCCACTTCTCGCCTTCTTCCTATATCCCCCTCGTCATTTTGCTCTTATCCCCCGCCTTCCTCTTCCACCAACTTCCTTTTGAAGATGCCATTACGGGAGGATTGGAATGAGATCCCTATGGGGACCGGGCTTGAAAGATATTGTCTTTGAGGTCATACGCCTGGAAGGATGATATCGAAAGTACAACATGTATATAGGCTACTCCCTTAGGCTTGCATATTACTTGTATCTCTTTGCCCCTCCCCTTTTTTCTTTTTGTAAAGATCTCCTGTGGGCTTTTGTAATTGTGTAAGATGTAATCGTATGTAAGGATTTCTATGAATATAAAAATACTTTTTCCTGGCTTCTGTTTTAAATCCTTGCCTTCCTTTTGTATCTTTTTATGCCTCTCGATGCCTTTGAACGTCTTCCTTTTTTTGTTAACTGTTGGCGTCTGATTCGGATGAAAGCATTTCTCCCGATCCCCCATTGACCGGTGTGGCTTTATTTCGAGCCCAATAATTATGCTTCCGATCGAGCTAAAGCTGACCCGATAGATTTAGGCCATCTAGTTCCTTGAATTATGTAGAGATAGTTGATGGAATCTCAAATCCCTTGGGAAAGGTATCGAGAGAAGATTATATCCTTAGGTACGCGAGGGTCCCTTTCGAACCATAGATAACTTTCAGGAGCATATGTGGTTGACTTTATTTGAGGAGTTACCCATGCTAGGGTGCCACTTCGGTTATGCTTTGTCCGATGTAAATGGCCTTGCGTAGGGCCCTTTGTGTTTTGAATTTGAATAATATCAGTAACTTCGGACCGCCGGACCCTTGCTTCGTAGGTAAGGGTAGTGCCTCTAGGCTTTGTGGTGGTCTTTACAAGGAGGATTGCCTATTTTAGGAACGTCAGTGGCTTCTTGGATGCGGTCTTCTGGCGGAGGTATGCCTGCATTCGGACTATCTGGATTGACATCTGGGGCATATTCTATGTGAGTGTATGCTAAGGATAGCTGCCTTTGCTTGCTGACTTCCTTTAGTAGGGGCCTTTGTGCGTTGGCCTCATATTGGCAAAGGTGTTGCTAGCCTTTGCTTGCTGACTTCCTTCGGTGGGGGCCTTTGTGCGTTGGCCTCGTGTTGGCGAAGGCGTTGTTGGCCTTTGCTTGCTGACTTCTTTTGGCAGGGCGTTTGTGCGTTGGCCTCGTATTGGAAAAGGCATTGCTGGCCTTTGCTTGTTGACTTCCTTCCGTGGGGGCCTTTGTGTGTTGTCCTTATGTTGGCAAAGGCGTTGCTGGCCTTTTAGGGCTTTGCCATGATAGGACCTTGGGGCCAACTATAGCACCGATGCCGGGGATGAGGCTGAGGGATGATGCCCCTAGGTTGCTTTTTGAACTTATCGTTGCTTTAAATGCAATGCGAGGGACTTTCGCCTATTTTTAGGGGGTCATTGGAGTCTGCCTCCGATGGTCGTTTGTTTGGGGAAAGCGTATGCCGGACTTCAGGCGAATTATCCCTTTCGGTGTTGGCCGCTGGTGTTGCTCCTTCGAAACCCTCTGCCACTTGTTTGGGGAGATAACGAGATATCCTTCAGGGGGTGTGCCTTGTGTTCTCTTTCCTCCACTTGAAACTTCCTTTTGTAGGCTAGTGATGACCTTAGATTCGAGCTGGTATGTTATGGGCCCAAATCTCGAAAAGTTCTGGGCTCGAACTGCAAAATTCTGCCAAGTGGAGAAGGTGACTTTTAGTACATGCTTTGTCCCCTTCCTCCCTTAGGGCTAGCTTTCTCATTCTTTTTCAAATATCAGTTTTAGTAAAAAGTGGAGGTTTCGGAGTACCTTAAGGACGATGTCGTCCGTGCCGGAGTCACTTATGGGGAGCTAGGGGCTCAAGTGCTAGTTTAGGCTCAGGAGGGGATAAATGCTTTGGCCAAGGTCTTTACCTTCGGGGTCGAATCCCTATGACTTGTGATAGCAACAAAGTTTGGCTGGGGGATGGCATCTTCTTTGTGGGGTGTTGCTGGCACTAAAGTTGAGTTGGAGTGACCCCTCGATCGAAAGGGGGGGGGGGTCAAAAAGTTGGTTCCTCGTGGCCTTCGAAGAGAAGTATTCAAGCTAGCTGGTGCAAGGGGCTCTTTTTTCTCGGAAGAATTGGCTCGGGCCAGGAGAATAATTGTGGCGTTGCCTTTTGCCGAGGTCGCGAAGGGTGAATATTGACAAGCTGTACTCCTATCAGTGCGGGGCATAGATTTTACAGTCTTTTGCCATTTTATTTTTGACATGGGCGTAGGGTGTCTGTAGATGGAGGGGGTGCCTTTTTGTGCATGTAATATATAAGAAGGAATTTGAAGTTTTGTTTCTTCGGTTCCTTTATTGCTTTTAACCGGGCGGGCTGGTTTTGATGTACGACCAGATCTTCATAGGTCCGGATTTGATCAGATAGTGTTGGGGGATCCCAAGCATGGTCTTTGGTGTGAACAGGTGCTAGGGCTTCCGTGCTTGGCCTGGCTATTTTAAAGTAAGTCCCTTGAGCCGGGCTTCGGTTCGAGCCTTCTCAAGCCTTTCATGCACGTGCGGGTAGGCAATAGTCGCCTTCATTTTTTTACCTTTGGGCGTTTGTCGCCCCGACTATTCTTGGGCCCAGTCTCCGAGTCTCGCCATGGCTCGAGCTTTATTGGCCTTCAAGCTCTGTCCTGTATGTACGTGCGGAGGATGGTGATTCTTCGTGCTCTGGGCTGAAATGATTTTGCGGGCGTGTGGCCTGGAGATTCGATCGGCTGATGATGGTATCGTTGGTGCCTTTAGACATTTTTGTAGCTTAACTTATAACTGTCCATTCTCCGAGTCGCATTGCGAATCGGGCTATATTTGACCCTTAACCTTTTGAGATTTTCTGGCCGGCAATAACAGCATTTATGCCGTGCCCTTTAGGCATTTTGCAGTTTTTCGGGTCCAGTCTCCGAGTCGTGTTTGTGACTCAGGCTGCAATCAACCCTTAAATTTTCTTGCGGTTCCGTCCGACAATAGTGGTATCGATGTCGTGCCCTTAGATGTATTGCGATTGATTTGTCCTCGGGTTCAGTCTCTGAGTCGCGATCCGACTCGGGCTTAATCTAACCTTGACCCTGTTTGGGCTAGCGATAATGGTTTTTATTTCCTGCCCTTGGGCATCTGGTGCTTTTTCCAGTTCTAGTCTCTGAGTCGCATTGTGATTCGAGCTGTAATTGATGCTTAATCTTTTTGGAGATTCCGGTCGGCAGTAGTGGCATCGATGTCACGCCTTCGGGCATTTTATAATTTTTGGGTCTAGTCTCTGAGTCAAGTTGCGACTCAAGTTGTAATCGACCCTCAAATCTCATTGAATTTTCGTCAAGTGATGGTCACTGTTCTCCCATTTGGTCGTTGAGACCTCTTAGTATGTGGCCCGTAGGCTTGCATAGTTAGCTCTTTTGGATCAGGTCTCCGAATCAAGTTATGATTCGAGCTCGCTTGAATCCTCAAGTTGTTAATTTTCAAGCTGAGGACAATGGCTCTTATGCTGATCGATCGTAGAGACCTTTTATGTTGTAGGGTTGTATAGACCTTTTGATCTGAGGCCCGTAGACTTGCTTAGCTGGCGATAATGGCTCTTACACTATTTTTGCTCGGGGGCTTTTTGTAGGCTTGTTTCCACTCATTAAGGTCTTTTTGTGTATTTTTTCCTGACCCGTCGTCGGTTCTGAAAGAACCTCGATTTCATGTTGTAGTCGGTGATGTTTTGGGCACCTCGTAATGTTCATAGCTCATAGGTCGAGTAGATCGATGCTCTTTCAATTTAGGAGCCGACGTGGTCGGGACCCATTTTTTGCCTATTGAGGGAAGCCTGTTTTTAACCATTTATTTTCGAAGTGTATTTGAAGGATTTTCTTTGTGACAGTCTGGCATCCCTGAGTCACGTTATTTGGGCTGTATCAGCCATTTTGACCGTAGTCATATATGTTTGGCTGTGGCCTTTTTTGATCTCGACCGGCAGTTTTAGGCATCTACACCGAGGGTATGCCCTTTAAAAATTCTTACAAATGCGATGTATAGCCTAAACTACGGGATTTTTCATGCCTGTTGAGGTCTTATAGTTTGCCATGCCTATTGAGGTCTTAAAGTTTGTGGAGAATAGATCTTGTTATACCGAGGCTGCCCTCTAGGGTCTTACAATTTTGGATTTCCCACTATATGGTGATTGGCGATGATTTTTCCGAGTTACCGAGTTCTTCTTAAGCTTGAAGGCAGCTTTTTGCGAATTCGGAGTTGCATTGTGAGGGCATCGTGAGCCCGGAACTCTGACCCTGGGGTAGGGTGGATGCTGAATCATTTTAAGTCTCTGAGTATCTCGGGACGTATTCGATGGAGAGGGCTCTATCGGTAGTATGTTACGATTTTTCCCTTTAGAGAGTAAGGCATTGGAAGATATCCTTTGACCGATTGGCACGATATATGTGCTGTTGCGTCGAATCGATGGGTTCCTAAGTTGAGTCGGGTTATTTTGCTGATTTTTATGTTGCTTTATTATTGACTAGTACCCTTTCTCTTTTCTTATAAAAAGAAAGCGAGGGTGGGGGGGGGGATATTTTTGATTGCCCGATATAATAATACATGTTCTTGCTTTAGCGAGGTTTGACTATATTGACCGTTTTGGCCTGGTACACCATCTCCCTGCAGGGACCTTTGTTCGGTGCTTTCCTACCTCTTATGAATCCTGTGGATCTCAGGGAGAATGCCCCTCGCTGCTTCGAAAGTTGGCTGTAAGGGTGGCTTTGAGCAATTTTGTAGAGTTTTACTCTTATGGTAGCTTCGCGGGCATTGCCTCATTACAAACCTTGCCGGTAAAAACCCTTCTTCTTTTTGGGATAAAGAACTCGGTCCAAGGAAAAGAGTGCAACGAGCGCGCTTTTTTGGGGGGTCTCAAAGTCTTCTGATAGTACCAGTGTCCTGGTATCTTCGGTTGAGTGCCTGCATGAGGGTTAATTTCTAATTTGGAAATAAAATAAAAGAAGCATCGGTACCTTAGGATGGGATATGTAGGTGGTTCCTTGAAGCTAACTTGTTATGATCGCCCGAGGTCGAATATGCGATGTGGATTTCTATTTTTACATTTATCAAACCCGTTCGGTGTTGAGACCCAATTCACCCGTAGGCTTATTCGGAGGCGCATGTATGAGCGCTGATTGCGAATCATTTATTGCGAACATTTCTCTTGCCGCGTGTTGTTCTCCGTAGATGGTTTTGATACCGTCCTTTGTCGAAAATTTTATCATTTGGTGGAGGGTGGATGGCACTGCTCTCATGCAATATATCCTCGATCATCCGAACAAGGCGTTACACCTCATGTCTCCCTCGATGACATGGAACTTGGTGTTTTGGGTTGTGCCGGCCATGGTGATTGGGATGATGATCTCTCCTTTTGTCGTTTTGTTTGCCATGTTGAAGCCATTAGGGACTCTAGTGGCAGGCATGATCCGTTCTGTTAATATGAGCTGTTCTACCACCCTCGACCTAATAATATTGGTCGAGCTACCTGGATCAATAAGTACACATTTTATCTGAAAAGAACTTACAAGAAAGGAAATTACCAGGGAGCCATTGTGGGGTTGAAATAGGGCCTCTATGTCTTCTTCGCTGAATGTATGGGCGTCCTCGGGGAGATACCGTCGAGTCCATTTCTCCCTGGTGATGGATATTTTTGTTTTCCTCATCGTGGGTTCCTTCGGGGTATTGGCGCCCCCCACGATCATGTGGATGACGTGTTGTGGTTCGTTTACTTCATTCTTTTTGGCCTCCCAGTCTCGGAACTGATTTTTGGCCCGATAGCTGAGGAATTCCCGGAGGAGCCCTTTGTTAAGTAGACGAGCTACTTCTTCTCGTAGTTGATGGCAATACTCGGTCCGGTGGCCATGTGTGTTATGGAATTCACACGTCAAGTTGTGATTTCTCTGTGAAGGGTCTGACTACACCGGTCTGGGCCACTTTGCATCCCTAATTTTGCTGATGGCGAAGACGATGTCTCATACATCAACGCTGATGTTGTATTCCGACAAGTGGGGTGTGTTGGTTGGTGCCATGTTTCAATCAAAAATGGTCCGGTTGATGACCCCCCGAGGATCCTGTCTTCGAGGTATGATTGGTACCTTTCTTTGCTTGGTTTCGTTTCTTTGCCAGGAGTCTGTTTGGGTATACTGAGCCCGACGGGGCTCCCAGCTGGTCATCCTAGGCCCTGATCTTTGATTGGTACCAGTTGTGGACGTCCGACCAGGTCACGGCTAGGTAATCAATTAGATTCTGCTTCAGCTGTTTTGAAGCCATTGAGCTTCGTTCGTTCAGGCCTTGGGTGAAGGCCTGCACTGCCCAATCAGGGAAGACTGGTTGTAGCTCCATCCGCTCCATCTAGAATCGGGACACGAATTCCCGTAGCATCTCATTATCTTCTGCTTGATTTTGAAAATGTCGGACTTCCTTTTCACTACTTTGATGGCTCCGGCGTGTGCTTTTACAAAAGAGTCTACTAACATGGCGAATAAATCTATGGAGTTGGGAGCCAAGTTATGGTACCACATCATGGCCCCCTTTGAAAGCGTTTCTCCGAATTTTTTTAGCAGTACGAACTCGATCTCGTCTTTCTTTATGTCGTTGCCTTTTACTGCGTAGGTGTACGCAGTGACGTGTTCGTTGGGGGTCGGAGGTGCCATTGTACTTAGGGAGTTCTGGCATTCTGAACTACTTCGGGACAGGTTTCGGGGCCACTTCTTTGGGGAATGGCCTTTGGATGAATTTTTTCGAAGCAAAACCCTTAAGGACCTGGGGAGAACCTGGAACTGATCGACCCTAGAGTTATAAGTCTCAACCCTTTTATCTTTGGATGCAATCATTTTCTCTCCTGATTCGATGCTTCTGGTGAGGTCCTCGAGCATTTTTACGATGGCGGGATCAGCCACGGACCCGTTGTTTCTTGATCTTTTGAGTACTCGCTCGACGAGGGGAGCCGTCTCTGTTGCCACTGTACTGGGGGTTCTTAGATGGCTTTGCAGCTGAGCGATAGCTAGATGCTGTGCCTGCAACATCTCAAAAATAACATGGAGACTAATTTCCCGTTCTTCCCGGGCTGGGGTTTTTTGCGCTTCCTGTTGGTTTCTGCATCGTATTCTCCTGTCGGTGTGAGAAGTTTTGTCTACTTGTTGTGCGTTCTGCAAATCTGTGTCTACTAGGATTAGTCCGGGAATGACATCAGGATTCTATAGAGGTGCTTCAGCAGCTGGGACGGCCACACCGTTTTCCCCATAATCTTCGAGGTTGTTATTCTCGACTCTGTTTATCGAGCCAGACATTTTGACCTGCAATCAATGGGTCTTAAGCAAGAAAAAGTGTGAAAAATAACGTGCGTTCGAGTGACAAAACTAGCAAGAAATTAATCACTATTATTTTTGGCCCTACGATGGGCGCCAAACTGTTTACCATGAAAATAGTAACAACAATAAAATTTGTAAATGGGATTCTAAAATTACCTGATCTATTCCTGAGCTAGTTTGTTAAGGCGGTTAGTGCTAAAGCGTGAGGTAAAGTGACAAAAAATGAGTTAAGCAAGGAAGTAATCGAACCAGTAGGGGCTGTTGTCCGGGCGTAAGATCAGCCAGCAAACACCTCGGGGTCGAGGTTCGAGCCTATCTCGGGCTATCGAGGGTAGTCAGGAAGGGGATAACAGGCATAAATATAGCTAAGTAAGGCTCTATATTATCAATATTGAGTGAAATAATGGAGAAAAAGTGGGAAAACGATAAAGTGCTAAGTTGACCTCGAATGATATTAAACAACGAACATGGAGAACAGCTAACAGTCGATATGACTTTGAACCAGAGAGAAACAAGTGAATTAGAGAAAAATGGGAGAGAGAGAATATTATTGCTCTTCTATAAGACAATTGGAGCCCCCTCTACAAGGTGTTGGTGATCCTTCTTTTATAGAAATGGGGCATCTAAACATAGTACGGAATACATAGTACAATAAAAAAGAATAAGATGTGACAGCCCGTTTTCCTTATGCCGCATGCGGGATGGCGCCGAGCCGCTTGGATAGGTTTTATCAACCCCGATTACATCCCTCGGGGGATACCTTCGTTCATCAAGGCCTTAGCCGATGTCTGATCTTGGTAGGGCATTGATAGATCTCGAGAGAAGCGATCGATCCGAGATCCCATGCCTTCGGGGTCACTCTCGAAGCATCATGTCAGGGGAAAATGGGTCCCCTTATTTCATCGCGCACAGGCCTGATGACAATCCGAAGTCCATTCTAAGTTGTTCTTCCTTTTCATAAGTGAGAAGAAGCGATGGAATTTTTTTGAAGAGCGGAAATTGAGCTTGCCTAAAGCGGCCAGTCTTCCCGTTAACCGCTGAACCTCTTTTATATTTGATAGTTGGTCAGGAATGTCCTTGATGGCCTTAATTTTATTTGTATTGACTTTGATGCCCCTTGGTGACACCAACAAACCCAAGACTTACCAGAGCTGACTCCGAATGCACAATTTTTGGGGTTAAACTTAATGTTGTGCTTTCTTAGGATGTTAAAGGTTTCTTGGAGGTGTTTAAGATGATCACCTGTGTTCAAAGAATTAAACCAACTTATCATCTATGTAATCTTCCATTGTTTTCCCAATATGTTTTCAAACATCTTTATCCCGAAAGACATCACAATATAACAATATGTGCAAAAGTTTGTTATGAACGACATTTTTTCCAGATCCTCTAGGTTCATTTTGATTTGGTTTACCCATAATAAGAATCAAGGAGACTCATTAAATCGTGCCCGACCAACGGATCAATCATTTGATCAATGTTTCACAATGAGAGTTGTGTACGCCTTATTCAGATCCTTATAATCTATGCACATGAGAGTTTTATTATTCTTTTTTGGAACTACTACTATATGAGCTAGCCAATCAGGATACTTTACCTCCTAGATTGAACCAATATCAAGCAATCAAGTTACTGTTTCTTTGACAAACATGTTTCTAACCTCGACAATAGGGCATTTCTTCTACCTTACCAGAGGGATGTTGAGATCTCGGCTTAACTTATGTACGACCACCTCTAGAGGGATGTCTATCATATCCGTATGCAACAACACAAAATAGTCAACATTAAAATTAATAAATTCTATAAATCCTTTCCTTAGCTCGGGGTTTAGTCGTGTCCTCAAGTGGAATTTCCTCTCCAAGAACTTCGCGAACAATGCGACTTGTTGGAGTTCTTCTGATATGGATTTGGTCGTGTCCTTTTCTTCTGGTACCTGGAAATACCTTGTTACCTGATAGGATTTTGATGTGAGACCCTGTAAAATTTTTGAACTCAAAACCTAGTAACTTGTGGTGTCGGCTCCGAACATGAGTTAGAAATGTGTAGAATTCTTCGCGGCGAGCTTCTTGGCAGTAAACTAAGATTTTAAAAATGAAAAAGAATCAAGTTTCCAGGGATTGTCATTTATGCGGTCCATAATGCGGTCGCAGATCAGCTATGCGGACGCATTCCTGCCGCATAATGAAACAGTAGATTGGTTGAAATTGATGTTGAAAATGCGGTCCATTATGCGACCGCATAATCGATATGCGGACCGCATTCCTGCCGCATAGTGAAACAATAAATTGGTCAAAATTGATATTGAAAATGCGGTCCATTATGCGACTGCATAATCGATATGCGGACCGCATTCCTACCGCATACCGGAACAGACCTTCAGAGTTTTGAGGGCATTTCTGCTGTTTACTATGCGGACCGCATTTCAGTTCTGCAGTGGCAGAATGCGACCGCAGATCTTGCCGGGCTTCTATTTTTCCAATTTTAAAACCCGACCCCTTTTTAATAAAACACCCCAACCCCCCTCATTTTTAACAACATTCTGATCAAATTAAGAGAGAGGAAGAAAGGGTCTTGAGAGAGAAGCTCATCTTCTCCAAAATATTGTTCTTCAAAGCTATCCGGGCTGGGGAAATTCAAGCTTATCTTCATCCCCCTTTCTCTATAGGTAAAATCCCTAACTTGTTCCCTTGAAATTCTATTTTAAATTAAGGGCAGGGGCGGGGGGGGGGGGGTCTTAAGCGTAGGTTTTTGAAAA
>MU708892.1:5385-76449 GCA_026770625.1 Nicotiana glauca | reverse complement strand
AGGGCAGGGGGGGGGGGGGGGGAGTCTTAAGCGTAGGTTTTTGAAAATAAGAGTCGAACTCATTCATGTATGTCTTTCTATAACCTAAAAACCTAGTGAGAATAATGGGGTGGGAGCAAAGACTTGTGCAAAGAAAGGATTAATGGCCTAAATATAGTCAGGCAGTGATTGTGAACCTTGAATTCTAAGCTACGTGTATTAATTTGTGCACTATGTTGACGTTGCTAGATTTCAGTGAATTTGAAGTAACAATTAAAAAGGAATTCGGCTCCAGGCATGTATGGCTAACTTTGAACTTGGTAAAATCACCTTGTTTGGGTATTCAGTGCTTGGTATGTGATTTCTACGTGAATTGGTGTGAAATTCTTGTGGTTGGTATGGTTGGGTGATTGTGGTTTTGCCTTCACTATATTGATGAAAGTAATTGAAAATAAACCAGGTTGTGATTGTGAGTGTGCTATGTGGTAAGAATTGGGACACAAGTGATGGAACGAGATGGTATTGATGGCCTTGGGAGTTCATGTAAATTATTGTTGCCACTCCTTGAGAATTATTGCTGTTATTTCTTGAGAATTATTGTTGTTATTTCTTGAGAATTGCTGTTGTTATTCTTGTGACTTGTTGGTTGTGGTGTTGCTTGTGAATTGTGATTTTCTCGGTGGGATCGGGTTGCACGCTGCAACACGAAGTAATAAGGTGTGGGTTGTGGTGATAAGGGTGGCCGAGGTAATAAGGGTGGCCGAGGTAATAAGGTTGGAAAGCGATCGAAATCGCCATTGAAATGAAATTTTGAACCAATTGTGAAACTATTGATGTTGAAATGTGGAAGGGGAAATAGGAGAGATTGTAAATTTGTTGATTTGATTGTTCTCTCGTTGTGGATTTGATTGTTATTTCTGTTACAACTACATACTTATTTATGGAGGAGAGGTTGTATACTTGTTTGGCTTAATTGTTCTCTTCTTGTGGATTTGATTGTCGTTCTATTACTACTGCTTACTTGTTTATAGTTCGAGTTTACTTGGAGCAAAGTTTGTTCATACAAACTAGTACAATTCAAATGTACTGACGTCCCTTTTGCCGGGGACGCTACATTCATGTTATGATTGTAGGTGGATCTATATCAGGTACTCCAGCCCACCGTTCGTAGCTCTCCCTTCGCTTTCCATTAGCTTTTTGGTGAGCCCCATTCCCCTCAGGGCCCTGTATGGCTTAGGATGCTTGTTTCTGTGGTTTTATTTTCGCTGTTGTGTAAGGTATAGCCGGAGCCTTGTTACCGGCAAATACTGTATCATCCTGTTGTTCTTTTAGAGGCTCCGTAGACAGTGGATGTGGGTGAAAGCTTATGTATATCCCCGTTTCCTTTGTTGGGCAACGAATTAATAACTTCGTTAACTAATATGTATGTATATTTCGCAAAAAGGTGTTTAAGTTAATTATATGAGTAGTTCTTGCAAATAATGAGTAAGGAAAACATGGGGTAACGCGTGGGGTAGGAAAGGCACCCAGGTCCGCTTGACTGGGGCTTCCCGGTCGGGCGCCGGTCATGTCCCTCAAATTGGGGTGTGACATCTAATGACTCCCTTCTTTATCGATTTTGTTTGTCTTGGGAGTAAGTGTCAGTTCCTATAAATAATATGCTGCATGTTACTTTCATTTTCTACTAGAAACCGAGATTGCGTTCATATCCCTTGCCATCAGTTGATCTCCTCTTATTTAATTCCCTATGGAGTTGGAAATTTTAGAAGGTGTTGGTATGTTGACGACACAACCTTCATCTCATGTAGCCATGGTCTTCCAAGAATAATGTTGTAGTCCATGTCACCCTCTATTACTTTAAACAGGGTTATCTTCATGACTCCTTCAACATTCGTGGGCAGCAGAGTCTCCCCTCTAGTTTTCTTACTCGCTAAGTTGAACCCGATGAAAAGCTTTGTGGCTGGAATGATGCTTTCGGTTAGCTTGGCTTGTTACAACACTCTCCATTGGATAATATTGTCTGAACTCCCTGATCTATCAAAACACATTTAATTTTAAAATCTAAAACATTAAGAGAAATTACCAGGGCATCGTTGTGAGATAGTAGGAGTATATCCGAGTCCTTTTCCGTGAAGTTGATATCGTCCTTGGTGACTTTCCGGTGTCTTTTGCATTGGGTCATTGATACCTTTGTCTTTTTTGCGATTGAAAAGGCTACATCATTAAACTTGTTCATTCCGAAAATCATGTTGATCGTTAGATGAGGAGGTTCTTCTCCCATCTTTGTGGGCTTCGCGCTATCCTGGTTGCATCCATAGTTATTTTTAGCCCGATCTCTTAAGAACTCTATGACATGGCAACTTTTTAGCAATGTTGCCACCTCCTTATGCAATGTTGGCAGTCCCTAGTCCGATGGCCGTTAGTCCCATGATACTCACACCATAGATTTGGATCCCTTTGACTAGGATCAAATGTCATCAGCCTCGGGAATCATGCTTCCTTAATGTTCCTCATCATCGATACCAATTCCACCATACTAACGTTAAAATTATACTCTGACAGTATAGGTAGGTGGAATCCTAGGGACTTGATGTCTATTTGTCTTGCAATGATCTAATACCATGTTTTCCATGCCCCGACCTCAGGGAGAGCAACCAACACTCAACCAAGATACCCCAAACGAGCAAGCCTACTTGATTCCTTCTTCCTAGTCTTACCCATGAACAATGATACCAATATATAAGAATCAGTAACAAGAGATAGACATGAGAAGAGAAAAATGTTTCATATTCTTTTTCCATTACTCAAAGGATATTCATTTTACAATTTCATAAATATCTCAAGTTCATAATTACGAGGAAAACCTATTTTCCAAATACCAACACTTCTAGTTCATTACCCAACATCGAACACGAACCACAACATGTCTTCGGAGCATCTAAGTACAACAAAAGAGTAGTATGGAAGTGCTGACAACAAGGCCCCGACTATACCTCAAAACATGAAGTACAACATCAAGTGACTTCAGGCCCAGAATAGAGTAAGGCTCACCAAAACCTGCTAAATAGAGAGTAACTGCTAACAAGGACCAAAGTTGCCCGATGAGGAACTGTCACGGCCCAAAATCCACCTAGTTATGATGGCACCTAACCTAGCCCGCTAGGTAAGCCAAATACAATCAACACAACTAAAGATAAGTAATAAGAGATAATGGATAATGTAATTGAACTTTCTATACAAATTCTAAGGACTGGTAGTGTCGCGCCGCAAAAACCGAGGAGCATGACCAACGCTCAACCGAGTAAACCCGACTGAGCAAGCCTGTTAGGTTTCATTCTACCCAAACTAATTAATGAACAAATGGGATATGGACTCTATAAATCATACTTAGTAAGTATTTCATTAACAACTTCCATTTTATTTTCATTAGCAGCTTAAAACATAATTATCAAATTATTACAAGTTTTATAAATTTTTGCCAAGCATCAAGATTTCTAACTCAATTCGCCATTATCAAACACCACCCACAACCTGTCTACAGAGCCTCTAAACACAACTGAAGAGTAATGTAATATGGAAATGTCAGTAATAAGGCTCCGGCTATACCTTAAAATACAAAGTACATGATAAATAGATGAAACAGGACCCCGAAACGAAGTGGGCTCACCAAGTCAGCTGAAAGGATGATGCGGCACTAGCTGCGACCAACACTGCCTGCAATAGAAACACCTACATCCATTTAATGACATAGCGCCCCCGGCAAAAGGGACGTTAGTACCATCGAATAGCACTAGTATGTATAAATAAACGCCATCTAGTTAGAAAGAACTTTCATACAAAGATAAGGAAACAACAAGTATAACTCAAAATCTTTATACGATCACAACATTATCATTGTAAAAGATTCATACAATTTTAATCTCATGTTATCCATAGCCTTTAGTTTGGGGCATTTCATATTGTTCATCATTGTTCGCTATACCACCGCTAGCTCGAGTGGAGTCCGATCACGACCCGATCGGCTAGGTTTCCTCAATTGAGCATATACTTCAATCACCATTCCTTTTCCCCTTTTTCGAAATTTAATATCAGCAAATTACCACCATGTGTGTGTCATGGTGTCCGATAACAGCCCAATTGGTTAGGCCGCCTTACCAAAGCGTTTCCCTTTTCCATCAATCATCTCAATTCAATCTTTATCTCACATATATCATTTCATAGGCACTTGGGGCGACAACTATCATGTCATATAATTGGCACTAGGCCATATTTCACATCATTCCCAATTTCATTGTTAGATTTGTAATTTAAGATAACATGTGCACACAAGAGCAAATAAATTGTAGGCATAGATAAGACTTCACATAGATGGCACAAAATATGTAGCTTCAATCTCAATTTAAGGTCTAAGCATTTCAATACTTGATTCATATTCCTTGCTCCTTTTAAAGTTATCAAGAATGTCACATTGATCCTATTGAGACACGTCTTTCACACACATAAGGTTGCAATCCCAAACTTCGCATGAAACAACAATTAATACAACAATTCAACTTTAATCTTACTGTATTTACACAAACAACGACAGAGCTCAATTTCTAAAAGATGGGGTTTTAGCCATACATACCTTGTTTAGGCTTTCCTTAAGTTACTACGACATTCCTGAATTTCTAGCAATCCCAATCTACTTAGAGAGAAAACAAAATTGAACACAAATTAGGAAGGTATTCATAGTTTTAGCTCATTCGAGCATTTTATCAAATACTAGTTGAGCATCTTGATTTCAAATCTCTTTCGCAAGGTTTCCTTCATTCCCCAACCCAATCTCTACTTATTTATGTTTAATAATCTTCCCACAAACCTAATTTGTATATGCATGTATACGTAATGATATTACATCCAAGAGTCGTACCTCAATAATCCCATCTTATACCCAAAACTCGAAATTAAAGTCTAATGTATAAAACCTTACCTCTTAGATGACGAACTTTAGATTGAGTTCTTTGATTCTTGAAAATTGTTACAATATTGGATGATCTGGATGTAGGGTTCCTCCTTCACTCTCTAAAATGCTCTCACCTCTCTGTAGAATGCTCATGAAATCACCCCAAAATGAACCCCAAAGCCTATATATTAAAATAGGGTCGGGTCATGAAAATAGGAAGATTAACCCTCCGAATTCGGGTCTGCGGTCGCATAATGGACCTCAGATTGGGTATGCTAGCCGCAAAATGCGTCGCAAAGCTCGTTGCCCAAAACTGGGCTAAATTGGTCCAATTTGCGACCTGATTTGTGATCGCAGATCGGTTATGCGGACCGCATAATGGTTTTCGCGATCGCATATCTGACACATGATCGCATTTTTCTCGGTAATTTGATCATAACTTTGTGTAGGAATGTCCAAATGATGAACGATTTGAAGCGTTGGAAACTAGACTCAAATAACTTTCATATGATAGGTTATTCATCACATAAAAACTTATACATATTTAGATATTCTTGTTCAAAGTGAGGACTTGTTCATACTCATGTGGAGTCTTAGCCTATTATGATGTTTTCCCATTCTACTTAGGCTTAGGCCTTTCCTTGGGCCCCAAATTACTTACCACAAGACTCATACACTTATTTACCAAGTCCAATTGATGCCCAATATGTTAATAGCAGAAAAAATATTATAATTAGCCTACGTGGCACCATGAAATCCTGAATTACTTAGCGAAAATTTTCGGGCCTCGCAGGTAGTATAAATCACGAGCTTCTAAGACATAGAAATTACACAAGCTAATACGAATAAATACATCATCTACTTGAAGTTTACATAAACAGATTAGCAAAATCCAAAGCTACCAAGGACAATTGGCAGCTATAATTGGAACACAGGTGCATCTTCAATGCCAGCTCCTGACATACACAATGACTCCAACTCCAAAATCTGCACACAAGGTGCATACGTGTAGTATGAGTACAACCAACCCATGTACATAGTAAGTATCTTGACTAACCTTGGTGAAGTAGTGATTTTTTTTTTAATTAAAAGATACTCACTGATATAACCTGTGTAGAAGACTAGCAATAGAACAATAGTAGAACATAACATAATTGTGATGACCGGGCCCGTCGTCACGTGAGTTACTGCCTCGTTTTCCCCATATTATGTTTCTCTATGATTTAATATCAATATTTGAGTTGATCGGGTAGAGTCGGATTGGTTTGGTTAGAAATGAGGCACTTAGACTCTTGGAAGGAAGCTTGTTGTGGAAAAGTCAACCGGAAGATGACCATATAGTTAGAGGGATCGGATGTGAGTTATGGTGGTTCGGTTAGCTTTGGGTGAGGATTTGTGACTTAGGAGAGCGATCAGAATTGAATTTGGAGGTCCGGTGTAGAAATAGGCTTGAATTGGCGAAGTTGGAATTTTGGCGAATTCCGGTTGATAGGTGAGATTTTGATCCGAGGGTCGGAATGGAATTTCGAGAGTTGCAGTAGCTTCATTAGGTGATTTTGGATATGTCTGCAAATTTTCAGATCATTTGGACGTCGTTTGGTCGGGTTTTTGATCGAATGAGAGTTTCAGAAGTTTAAAGAAAATTTAGGCTTGAATCCGTGGTAATTTAATGATTCTTGAGTTGTTGTATGTGTTTTTATGATTGGAACAAGTTTGTATGATGTTTCGGGATATGTTGGTGTCTTTGGTTGAGGTCCCAGGGGCCTCGGGATGAATTCGGGTGGTCAAACGGACTAAATTCTATATTTGAAGAAAGCAGATTTTAAGTGAAAATTGCAGAAGAAAATCCTTCTACGCGTTCACATGAGGAAGGATGCGAATGCGTAGAGTAACCTGGTGAGGTCCTGGAATTGGCCATCGCATTCGCGTAGGGTCGGCTCGCGTTCGCGTTTAAGAGGAAGATTGTGTATCGCGATCGCTTGGGGTCTAACGCGGTCGCGTAGTGGAAGTTCCTGGTGCATCGCGAACGCGGGCAGGTGGACACGTTCGCGTAGGGGAAAATTGAGGCCTGAGAAATTTATTCATCGCGAACGTGGAAGGTCGACCGCGTTCGCATAGAAGGAAGACCTGGCGTCAGATTTCATTTAAGGGTTATTTCACCCGCGACTTATGCCATTTTTCCAACATTTTTACACTACCTTGAGAGCTTGTTGATAGAATTTGAAGGGGATTTCGATGGTAAGTGATTGGAGGTAAGTCTCGTGGCCTAGATACGTCATTTAATCGAAGAATCATCCATTAATTCTCTGAATTTGGGTATAAAATTGATGAAATTAGGGTTTGGTTTTTGCTATGTAAATTTGGGATTTGGTGGCCCATTTGAACTCCGATTTTGATGAATTTTATATGTATGGACTCGTGGTGAGACGAGGATTCCGAAAATATAAATTTCATAATTTTTAGAGAAGCGGGCCCGGAGCTCGGGTTTTGCCAACTTCGTGTTTTTGGGTGTTTTTCGAGTTCTTTCAATTGAGTTATGTCCCATTAGCTTATTATAACCTATTCCCTGTGGTTTTGATCAGATTCTACACTTGAGGAGGCCGATTTGCGAGGAAAGCGCAAGGCAAGTTAGGATTTTGGCCGATTTGAGGTGAGTAATGGTTATAAATGATATACTGAGGGTTTGAAAACCCGTATTTGCACTATGTGGTGCTATGTTGAGATGAGATACGCGCCGTATGATGAGCGTGGTGATGTTATTGCTAGGGATTTGGACTCGGTCCATCCCGATTGAGGACTTACTGTACTTCTTGACTGAGACTGAGTTTATATCCGTATATTTTGGGCTAGTTGCCATGTTTGGGGCCTTGTGCCGATCTGTAGAACCCTTAGGGGAGCCTGTTGAGCTAATTGACCACACTTTACCTGTTGAACACATACTCTCAGTTATATCATTAACTGTAAAACATAATATGAACCGGTATTAGCAAATTGCACTCTAAATGAGTAACACCTAGGGTTGAAAACCCTGTCTTAGCTGAGGGGGCCCAAGAGGCCAAGTTTATATTGACTAAGAGGGGTCAAGGACCCCATAGTGAGGGTATCTGATATATACCGGATCGGGCTGCACACCGCAACAGTATATACATATACATATACATATATTGGATCGGACTGCACGCCGCAGTAGTATACATATACATATATGGATCGAACTGCACGCCGCTGTGATAAATATATGGATCGAACTGCATGCCGCAGTGATGCATTATATGGATCAGACTGTACGCCGCATTATTATAGCGCTTGGGCTGAAGGAGCCCCTCCGGAGTCTGCACATACCCCCAGTGAGCGCAGTCGACTATTATATTGGATCGGGCTGCATGCCGTAGCATTATATATATTATATCAGATCGGGCTGCACGCCGCAACATTATATATATTATATCAGATCAGGCTGCACGCCGCAGTAGTATTAGTGAGGATCGGGCTGCGCGCCGCAGCAGTGTGGGTAAATCGTTGGACTTTAGAAGACTGTTACCAGATGTTTCCTGTTTAGCAAGTGTTAATGCCCTACTATTATTTATAGAACTGCATAGCGTTCGTACATGATTTCCTTTCTTTCAGTTGTTATTTATTTCTATTACTCACTGAGTTTGAGTACTCACTTTACTCCCTGCACCTTGTGTGCAGATACAGGGACCCCTGAGGTTTAGTTGGGATTATTTGCTGCTGCTCGGTTCAGTGTCGGAGTATTCGAGGTAGCTGTCGGCGTCCGCAGGACCCGATTTTCTCCTCTTGTCATTTCTTTTACTCCCGCACTAGACTTGTTTATGTATAGGATGATATCCAGTTGTATCTAGAGGCTCAGACTTGCGACGCCAGATCTATTGGGCTGTTATTACTATTATTTTGGTTTCCGCACTATTTTTGTTATTAAGAAAACGAGAGTTTATGCTTAATTGGTAATTTTAAGTTTAATAATTAGGATGGAAATGTTAAATGGTCGGGCTTGCCTAATAAGATGTTGGGCGCCATCACGACCGGGGTTTGGGTCGTGACAAGTTGGTATCAGAGCCTAGGTTACCAGGTCTAGTGAGTTATTAGCCGGTTTAGTAGAGTCTCGCGGATCGGTACGGAGACGTCTATACTTATCCTCGAGATGCTGCAGAACCCTTAGGAAACACTTCATATTTTTGGAATTCTTATCGTGCGACTTTGTTGATCCGAGAAATAAATTTTTGTACTCTATTCTCTCGCAGATGGCGAGAACACGTACTACCGAACGTGGCGGACGACCACCAGCACCACCCACTAGAGGCCGTGGACGCGGCCGTGGTCGTGGTCGAGGCAGAGCAGCAGGGGCAGCACCAGTTGACCCACCAGTTGCCCCTATTTAGGATCAGCCTCCAACTGTAGAGACTCCAGCAGCACCTGCTCAGGCACCAGCTATGCCTATTGTGATTCCGGGTCTTTAGGAGGCCCTAGCTCAGATTTTATCGGTTTGCAATGGCCTGGCACAGGTAGTCTCGGACACTACCGCAATAGCTACATCTCAGACCGGGGGTGGTCATCAGACCCCCGCAGCTTGCACTCCATAGCAGGTAGTGCAGGGTCTACAGACACCAGAGGTGCCACCAGTTCAGTAGGTTGCCCCAGTCCAGCTAGTGGCCCCAGTTCATCCGGTTGCACCGGTTCAGGATGTTATGGTTTCAGTTATGCCAGACGATGAGCAGCGTCGTCTTGAGAGGTTCAGCAGGCTTTCACCTCATACATTCAGTGGTATTTCGGGCGAGGATGCCCAGGGTTTTCTCGATAAGTGTCAACGTATGCTCCGTATAGCAGGGATCCTAGAGTCGAGTGGTGTATCATTTACTACCTTTCAGTTCTCAGGAGCAGCCTTTACATGGTGGGAGGCATATGAGCACCGCAGGCCGGCAGGTGCAGCACCATTGACATGGCAGGAGTTCTCCACTATTTTTCTAGAGAAGTGGGTACCACGGTCGCAGATAGAGGAGTTGCGTAGGTAGTTTGAGTGGCTCCGTCAGGGAGATATGTCTGTGACTCAGTATGAGGTGAGATTCTCAGAGTTAGCTCGTCGTGCTCCATGGATGGTTCCGACTGATCAGGAGAGGATCAGGCGATTTGTAGACAGACTCATTTATCCCATCCGTATTTTGATGATTTGAGAGAGGATCCTGAGCCATACCTTCGATTGATACAGTGGATATTGCTCGTGATATTGAGACGACTCACCATCAGGAGAGAGAGGAGAGGGAGGCCAAGAGGCCTGGAGGATCAGGTAGCTTCAGTGGTGCTCCATCTAGGGGCCAGGTTCAGCAGAGCAGAGATCGATCTTCCAGGCCTCATCAGTCAGCTCGCTCAGAGTATCGTGGGTCATCTTCTGGTCGGGGTTATCAGGGCTCTCTGCAGAGTCAGCCATCTCTTAGTGCACTTCCAGTGCAGAGTTCATCTCATGCCCCATCAGTTCAGGGTTCATCCCAGCCGAGTGCCTTAGCTATCCACTCTGGCACGAGGGGTTCCCATCAGTCCCAGTTACTATCACCTGGGAGTTGTTATGAGTGTGGTGAGTTCGGGCATATGCGGAGGGAGTGTCCCCACCGTGCATCCAGTTCATCTCAGTAGAGGGGCCAGCCCTCATCTTCTGACCCAGTATCTTCAGCACCCGCCCTGCTAGCTAGGGGTGAGGGTTAGGTAGCTAGGGGTCGCCCCAAAAGGAGAGGCCGATCGGGTGGTGGTCAGGCCCGATTCTATGCTCTCCAGGGCCGTTCAGATGCTGTTGCTTCGGATGCTGTTATCACAGGTATTATTTCAGTCTGCCACAGGGATGCCTCAGTTCTATTTGATCCTGGCTCCACATATTCCTATGTATCTTCATACTTTGCTCATCATTTGGGGATGACCCGAGGGTGTCTTGCGTTACCTGTGCACGTATCTACCTCGGTGGGCGATACTATCATTGTGGACCATGTATATCGGTCCTATCTTGTTACTATTAGGGGTCTAGAGACCCGAGTTGACTTACTGCTATTGAGCATGGTTGATTTTGATGTTATTCTGGGCATGGATTGGCTGTCTCCGTGCCATGCTATTCTAGACTGTCACACCAAGACAGTCATATTGGCTATGCCAGGTATTCCGAGGATCGAGTGGCGTGGTATGACTGATTATGTACCCAGCAGGGTAATCTCTTTCTTGAAGGCCCAGCGAATGGTTGGGAAAGGATGTTTATCATATTTGGCATTTGTGAGAGATGTTGGAGCTGAGACTCCTAGCCTTGATTCTATTCCCGTTGTGAGGGATTTTCCAGACGTATTCCCAGCAGACCTGCCGGGCATGCCACCGGATAGAGATATTGATTTTGGTATTGATCTGGTGCCGGGCACTCATCCTATCTCTATTCCTCCCTATCGTATGGCACCAACTGAGTTGAAGGAGTTGAAGGAGCAACTTCATGAACTCCTAGATAAGTGGTTTATTCGTCCTAGTGTGTCACCATGGGGTGCACCGGTCTTATTTATGAAAAAGAATGATGGCTCAATGAGAATGTGTATTGATTACAGGCAGCTGAACAAGGTGACAGTGAAGAATAAGTATCCCCTACCTCGTATTGATGACTTGTTTGATCAACTCCAGGGAGCGGGGGTATTCTCGAAGATTGATCTTCGAATAGGCTATCACCAGCTGAAGATCAAGGATTTTGATATTATGAAGACAGCTTTCAGGACAAGATATGGGCATTATGAGTTTCTAGTTATGTCTTTTGGGCTGACTAATGCCCCAGCCGCGTTCATGCATTTGATGAACAGAGTGTTCCGGCCGTATCTAGATTCTTTTGTGATTGTGTTTATTGATGACATCCTGGTGTACTCTCGTAGCCAGAAGGAGCATGCCCAGCATTTGAGAGTAGTATTGCAGAGGTTGAGGGAGGAGAAGCTTTATGCAAAGTTCTCCAAGTGTGAGTTCTGGCTCGGGTTTGTGGCTTTTCTGGGACACGTGGTGTCCACTGATGGTATACAGGTGGATCCAAAGAAGATAGAGGCGATGCAGAGCTGGCCTACACCGACCTCAGCCACTGAGATCCGTAGTTTCCTTGGGTTGGCAGGGTATTATCGCCGGTTTGTTCAGGGATTTTCTTCTACATCACCCTTGACTAAGTTGACTCAGAAGGGTGCTCTATTTGTGTGGTCCGAGGAGTGTGAGGAGAGCTTTTAGAAACTCAAGATAGCATTAACCACGGCTCCAGTTCTGATATTGCCATCAGCTTCAGGTTCCTACAACGTGTATTGTGATGCCTCAAGAGTTGGCATCGGATGTGCGCTGATGCAGGAGGGTAGAGTTATTGCGTATGCTTCTCGCAAGTTGAAGCCCCATGAGAAGAACTACCCTGTGCATGATTTGGAGTTAGAAGCTATAGTTCATGCTCTAAAGATTAGGAGGTGTTTCTTGTGAGGTGTATACTGATCATCACAGCCTTTAGTATCTGTTCAAACAGAAAGATCTTAATTTGGGACAGCGGAGGTGGCTTGAGTTGCTTAAGGATTATGACATTACCATATTGTATCATCCGGGGAAGGCCAATGTAGTAGCCGATGCTTTGAGCCAGAAGGCAGTTAGTATGGGCAGCTTGGCATATATTCCAGTTGGGGAGAGACCCTTCGCAGTTGATGTTTAGGCGTTGGCCAATCGGATGGTGAGATTGGATATTTCAGAGCCGAGTTGGGTGTTGGCTTGTGTTGTTTCTCGGTCCTCCTTGTATGATCGCATCAGAGAGCGTCAGTATGATGATCCATATTTGCTTGTCCTCAAGGACAGAGTTCAGCACGATAATGCCAGGGATGTGATTATTGATAGTGATGGTGTGTTGCGGATGCAGGGCCGGATTTGCGTGCCCAATATAGATGGACTTCGAGAGTTGATACTAGAAGAGGCTCACAGCTCGCGGTACTCCATTTATCCGGGTGCTGCGAAGATGTATCAGGACTTGAGACAGTATTACTGGTGGAAGAGGATGAAGAAGGATATTGTGAATTATGTAGCCCGATGCCGCAACTGTGAGCAGGTCAAGCACGAGCATCAGAGGCCGGGCGGTGTTCTTCAGCGTATGGTTATTCCTGAGTGGAAATAGGAGCAGATTACTATGGATTTCGTGAGTGTCCTCCCTCGGACTTCGAGGAAGTTTGATTCAGTTTGGGTGATTGTGGATCGGCTGACCAAATCCGCGCACTTCATTCTAGTATGTACTACTTACTCATCGGAGCGGCTGGCATGGATCTTTATTCGGGAGATTGTCAGGTTACATGGAGTTCCAGTGTCTATTGTCTCGGATAGAGGTACACAGTTCACTTATCAGTTCTGGAGGGTATTTCAGCGGGAGTTGGGTACGCAGGTGGAGTTGAGCACAGCATTCCATTCTCAGACGGACGGACAATCCGAGCGCACTATTCATATTTTAGAGGACATGTTGCGTGCCTTTGTTATAGATTTTGGAGGGTCATGGGATAAGTTTTTGCTCCTTGCAGAGTTTGCCTACAACAATAGTTATCAGTCGAGTATTCAGATGGCCCCGTATGAGGCGTTGTATGGTAGGCGATGTAGATCTCCTGTTGGATGGTTCGAGCCTGGCGAGGCTAGATTGTTGGGCACTGAGATGGTTCAGGATGCTTTAGACAGAGTAAAGCTGATCCAGGAGAGGCTTCGTACAACACAGTCACGCCAGAAGAGTTCTGCGGACCGGAAGGTTCGTGATGTGTCATATATGGTAGGCGAGAAGGTCTTGTTGAAGGTTTCACCCATGAAGGGTGTTATGCGGTTCGGGAAGAAAGGGAACCTGAGTCCGAGGTTCATTGGCCCTTTTGAGATACTCAGGAGGATTGGAGAGGTGGCATATGAGCTAGCTTTGCCATCCAGCTTGTCTAGTGTGCATCCGGTATTCCATGTGCCTATGCTCCGAAAGTATATTGGGGACCCGTCTCATGTGTTGGATTTCAGCACGGTTCAACTGGATGATGATTTATCATATGATGTGGAGCCGGTGGCTATTCTGGGTCGATAGGTTTGAAAGTTGAGGTCCAAGGACATTGCTTCAGTGAAGGTGCAGTGGAGAGGTCGACCCGTGGATGAGGCTACTTGGGAGATTGAGCAGGAGATACGGAGTAGATACCCCCACCTATTTGAGGCTCCAGGTATGTTTCTTGACCCGCTCGAGGACGAGCGTTTGTTTTAGTTGGGGAGGATGTGATGACCTGGCCCGTCGTCACGTAAGTTACCGCCCTGTTTTCCCCATATTATGTTTCTCTATGATTTAATATCAATATTTGAGTTGATCGGGTAGAGTCGGATTGGTTTTGGTTGGAAATGAGGCACTTAGCCTCTTGGAAGGAAGCTTGTTTTGGAATAGTCAACCGGAAGTTGGCCATATAGTTAGAGGACTCGGATGTGAGTTACAGTGGTTCGGTTAGCTTCGGGGGAGGATTTGTGACTAAGGAGAGCGATCAGAATTGAATTTGGAGGTCCGGTGTAGAAATAGGCTTGAATTGGCGAAGTTGGAATTTTGGCAAATTCCGGTTGATAGGTGAGATTTTGATCCGAGGATCGGAATGGAATTCCGAGAGTTGCAGTAGCTTTGTTAGGTGATTTTGGATATGTCTGCAAATTTGCAGGTCATTTGGACGTCGTTTGGTTGGGTTTTTGATCGAATGAGAGTTTCGGAAGTTTAAAGAAAATTTAGGCTTGAATCCGTGGTAATTTGATGATTCTTGAGTTGTATGTGTTTTTATGATTGGAACAAGTTCGTATGATGTTTCGAGATATGTTGGTGTCTTTGGTTGAGGTCCCGGGTCCTCGGGATGAATTCGGGTGGTCAAACGGACTAAATTCTATATTTGAAGATAGCAGATTTTCAGTGAAAATTGCAGAAGAAAATCCTTCTACGCGTTCTCGTGAGGAAGGACGTGAACGCATAGAGTAACCTGGTGAGGGCCTAGAATTGGCCATCGCATTCGCGTAGGGTCGGCTCGCATTTTCGTTTAAGAGGAAGATTGTGTATCGCGATCGCGTGGGGTCTAACACGTTCGTGTAGTGGAAGTTCCTGGTGCATCGCGATCGCGGGCAAGTGGACGTGTTCGCGTAGGGGAAAATTGAGGCCAGAGAAATTTATTCATCGCGAATGCGGAAGGTCGATCGCGTTCGCATAGAAGGAAGACCTGGGCGTCAGATTTCATTTAAGGGTTATTTCACCCGCGACTTATGCCATTTTTCCACCATTTTTACACTACCTTGAGAGCTTATTGATAGCATTTGAAGGGGATTTCAACGGGAAGTGATTGGAGGTAAGTCACCTGGCCTAGATACGTCATTTAATCGAAGAATCATCCATTAATTCTCTGAATTTGGGTATAAAATTGAAGAAATTAGGGCTTGGTTTTTGCTATGTAAATTTGGGATTTGGTGGCCAATTTGAACTCCGATTTTGATAAATTTTATATGTACAGACTCGTGGCGAGACGAGGATTCCAAAAATGTGAATGTAATTTTTTGAGAAGCGGGCTCGGGGCTCGGGTTTTGCCAACTTCGTGTTTTTGGGTGTTTTCAAGTTCTTTCAATTGAGTTATGTCCCATTAGCTTATTATAACCTATTCCCTGTGGTTTCGATCAGATTCTACACTCGAGGAGGCCGATTTGCGAGGAAAGCGCAAGGCGAGCTAGGATTTTGGCCGGTTTGAGGTGAGTAATGGTTATAAATGATATACCGAGGGTTTGAAAACCCGTATTTGCACTATGTGATGCTATGTTGAGATGAGATACGCGCCGTATAATGAGCGTGGTGATGTTATTGTTAGGGATTTGGACTCGGTCCATCCTGATTGAGGACTTACTGTACTTCTTGACTGAGACTGAGTTTATATCCGTATATTTTGGGCTAGTTGCTATGTTTGGGGCCTTGTGCCGATCTGTAGAACCCTTAGGGGAGTTTGTTTAGCTAATTGACCACACTTTACCTGTTGAACACATACTCTCAGTTATATCCTTAACTGTAAAACATAATATAAACCGGTATTAGCAAATTGCACTCTAAATGAGTAACACCCAGGGTTGAATACCCTGTCTTAGGTGAGAGGGCCCGAGAGGCCAAGTCTATATTGAGTAAGAGGGGTCAAGGACCCCATACTGAGGGTATCTGATATATACCGGATCGGGCTGCACGCCGCAGCAGTATATACGTATATACATATATTGGATCGGACTGCACGCCGCAGTAGTATATATATACATATATGGATCGGACTGCATGCCGCAGTGATATGTATATGGATCGGATTGCACGCCGCAGTGATGCATTATATGGATCGGACTGCACGCCGCAGTATTATAGCGCTTGGGATGAAGGCGCCCCTCCGGAGTCTGCACACACCCCCAGTGAGCGCAGTCGACTATTATATTGGATCGGGCTGCACGCCGCAGCATTATATATAGTATATTGGATCGGGCTGCACGCCGTAGCATTATATATATTATATCGGATCGGACCAGTGTTAGTGAGGATCGGGCTGCGCGCCGCAACAGTGTGGGTAAATCGTTGGACTGTAGAAGACTATTACCAGATGTTTCCTGTTTAGCAAGCGTTAATGCCCTACTGTTATTTATAGAACTGCATAGCGTTCTTTTAGGATTTTCTTTCTTTTAGTTGTTATTTATTGCTATTACTCGCTGAGTTGGAGTACTCAGTTTACTCCGTGAACCTTGTGTGCAGATACAGGGACCCCGGAAGTTTAGCTGGAATTATTTACTGCTGCTCGGTTCAGTGTCGAAGTATTCGAGGTAGCTGGCGGCGTCCGCAGGACCCGATTTTCTCCTCTTGTCATTTCTTTTACTCCCGCACTAGACTTGTTTATGTATAGGATGATATCCAGTTGTATCTAGAGGCTCAGACTTGCAACGCCAGATCTATTAGGCTGTTATTACTGTTATTTTGGTTTCCGCACTATTTTTGTTATTAAGAAAACGAGAGTTTATGCTTAATTGGTAATTTTAAGTTTAATAATTGGGAAGGAAATGTTAAATGGTCGGGCTTGCCTAACAAGGTGTTGGGCGCCATCACGACCGGTGTTTGGATCGTGACAATAATTGAGTATAAGGAAACAAATATGCAAAACAGTAAATTATTTCTAGAAGAACCAAGAATATTATTCCTCACTATCACGACAAATCCTTTCCTAAGAGTGATAACTAGCAAATCACGGTAATAAATCCATAACTTTCATAGTGTGAGAAACTTACTCAAGACATAAAATCAAATGGCATGGCAACACGCTTCGTGCATTTATCTCATTCTCACCAAGTATATGTATAACAATACCAACCAGGTGAAAGAAATGTGTATAACAGTTAAGACAAAGTAGGAAATACACAAGTAATAATAATGAACGAGGCAGTACATGACGACATAAATGGACTAGGTAGAAGGTATATGAGTAATGACATTAATTAGGATAGAAGAGCATAACTTCACCTAACTAGCATGGTAGAAGGCATAGACGTATATATAACAAATAAAAAGGAAAAACATGATCTTTATAAGCTAAAAAATAGAGGCATGAATGACTAATATGGTAGAAGGCTTATACTAAAGTGAAATAAAATAGAAACGAAATGAATGTGGATTTAACAGTAGGAAGGACGACATGATATTTACAGTTAAACAGATAGAAGGCATGGGCAACACAACAACAATCAAGATAGAGGAAAAAACCGAACGACAATGACAAGTCACGTAGATAACATAGATGCAACTGTAATAACTCTAGGTAAAGGCATGAATGTTCATGCAAAGAAAAGATATCACAACATAAGGCATGTCCCTCGTTCTTGCCTACACAGAAACATCTACGTGCCATGAACTTATGATAATATAAAAACACGGTAATATAAATGAAATGGCATGACATCACACTTCGTAATTTTACTCTCAAATGAAATGGCACGACATCACCCTTCGTGCTTTGCACTTTGCTTCACATGATAAAATATATGAAATAGCACGGCAACACCCTTTGTGCTTTACACTTTCCCTCACATGATGACATATATGCAATGGCACGGCATCACCCTTCTTTCTTTACACTCTTCCTCACCATGAGTATGTATATCAATGACAAGAAAGGTAGGAAGCATAAATAACATCAAGGAGAGTGGTTAAATGCATATTCTAAATGAACCTCAATCATAACTTTCAAGCCGACAATACTTCAATAAACCCTCAAGAACTTTATTGTTCAAGTATTTCAACAAATCTAAAAAATAATCTACAACTCAAATATAGAATCTAATATCTTAAGATTAACGATCGTAGCAATGTATTAGTGATTCCGCATAATGATGACCGAATTAGACACATCAATATTTCTAAAATTTCCGTCAAATTTTAATCAAGTTATAATAAACTAGATCTTGGTTTCTAACATTTAATTCCATATTCTTAGTAATCTAGAAGTCAAATCTAGAAGGTCACATAATTCTACAAGGCGCATTTTATAGTATAATTTACCCTCGAGCATGATTAACCCTGGCAAATGCATATACGCCTGTTACCTCATATATGTATCACCCCCACACATAACAAATAATGGAAATTGGTAGGAAGTTTTATTTTCAACAAAGTTAGGCCAGGCGTTTACCCCAATCAAGCCAAATCGATAAACTAGAAGCGCCATTCTGCTCAAATAATCCTCTGAATGGCTCGAAACTAGCCAAAAGCAACTTAAAATCATCAAATAATACTATAGGAAGCAAACCGAAATGATAAAAGTCGAATCTTTAATCAAAT
The DNA here is from genome assembly GCA_026770625.1 of Nicotiana glauca. Lineage (NCBI taxonomy): Eukaryota > Viridiplantae > Streptophyta > Magnoliopsida > Solanales > Solanaceae > Nicotiana > Nicotiana glauca. The sequence goes on along the minus strand of MU708892.1, from coordinate 57,679 downwards.
ACTCAAAGTCAACCAAACAGTGAAACCCGGGCCCGCACCTCGAAACTTGACAAAATTAATAAATTCTTATAACCCATTCAATTATGAGTCCAATCATACTAGTTTCACCCAAATTCGACTCCGAATCTATGTTCAAAACTCAAAAGTTCATTCTATGAAACATCGTACAAAACGGCCCAATTTTCTCTTTAAAATCCATATTCTAATAACCAAAACGATGATAGATTCACAAATGTAACCAAAATCGAGTAGAGAATACTTACCCCAATTCATATGGTGAAAATCTCCTAAAAAATTTCCCAAATCCAAGCTCACCACTCAAAATATGATCAAATGAACAAACCCTCAATGTTAAATATTTTACGTAGTTATTCTGCCTCATTTCATGTGCCTAATTACCCCAAAAATTACTTTTAATACCTCCAATGGATTTCTTTTAAAATTGCAATCAAGTTAGGCTTTTGAATCACCCTATTGGACCTTATAATGAAGAAGATATGATGTTTTGAAGTTTTAAGTGAAGGCTCAAACTTTACGGGATAAAAATGACAATTTTGTAATTATTTTACACTAGAAAATCAGCAACGAAAGAATTTTCATTTTAGCATTAGAAACTCATTCGGAACCTCCCAGGCATAACCATAAAGAGGTTATATGAGTTTCAATCATAAAACACGCTACGAACCTTCTCGAGTACTCGAAACACCGAAAATAGGTCATCTTGACCCGATATTGACCATGGTCAAACTCCAAATCCTAATCTTATCTAGTTTCTCAACCATTGACATAAAACACATTCGAGCCCCTCGGGACCCCATTCAATCATACCAACAAGTCTTAAAACCCAATACAAACTTAATAAGAACTTAATAAGCTTCAAATCACATCAAACAACATAAGAACCACGAGTTGTACCTCAAATCACACTTAATAAACTTTTGAACATTCAACTTCCAAAACTCGTGCCGAACCATATCAAATAAACTCGCAATGACCTCAAATTTTGAACACAAGTCTTAAATTACATAACGAAGCTATTTCAACTTCCGCAACCAAAATCCAAACCCGATATCATCAAAGTCAACTTCCGGTTGTTCTTAAGAACATTCCATAACTCCATTTGCCAACTTTCGCCAACTAACGCTAGAACCTTCAAGAAATATTTAAATGCAAATCCGGGCATATGACCAAGTCCCAAATCACCATCTGGACCTAATGAAACCATCAAAACTCCCATCTGGGGTGAAATAATCAAAAGTCGAACTTGGTCAACTCTCTAACTCAAAGCTTTCTAGTTGAGAATTATTTTTCTAATCAACTCCGGATCATAGGAAACAAAAACCGATAATTCACACAAGTGATAATACACCATATGAAGCTACTCAAGGTTTCAGACAGCCGAACGGAATACAAATTGTCACGACCTAAAATCCACTAAGGGTCGTGGTGGCGTCAGACACCTCTATCAGGCAAGCCAACCAAATTATCAATTAAATTCTATTTTAATACCTTTGAAAATCCAAGATTTTTCCTTCCATTTTCCATAATTAAAACAATCTCTACTTCAATTCAAATTAAATAATAATGATTAGTACAAATCTTTCGAAAACCATCCCAGAACACGGTGTCACAAGTGCATGAGCAACTACTGATAAGGTAAATAAAATACAACATCTGTTCGAAATACAGTGGACAGGGAATAGAATAAAAAATGCTAAAAGGAACTACACTAGCTCCGGGTCGCCTCGAATAATGTAGCTCACCTTGTCCTAGAATCATCCGCGCTTCTACGCCTAGTAGGCTGCTAGGCATACATATACCTGGGCAACAAAAATGCACAGAAGTGTAGTATGAGTACATAAACAACGTGTTCTCAATGAGTATCTCGCCTAATCTCGAAGAAGTGGAGACGAGACGGTCAACTTCGACACTTACTAGAGGTCGATTATCAATATCCTAGAAATATGAGGAAAGATTATGGATTTACATAGTAGTTCTAATTCGCGAAGCCAGTAAATAGGTAAACACCTTCAACAATTAATCAAGGGCTTTCAAGATTTATTATTTATTATCTTATCAATTTATATCAAGCCACGAAGGCAAATTTCACATTTAAAATTCCCAAACGAAAAATAACATGCGCAAATCACACCGAGGCAACGGCCCGATCCAACAGGAATGTAAAATGTGCACTGTCGAGGGTCGAACGGCCCGAACCATAGATGCATCTATTTAATCTGCCGAGGCGTTCGGCCCGTTTCATAAATAAACACATACCTTACTCGCGAATCATGCATGCGACGCATGTACACATAAAATACATGTTCAAGTAGCCAATTAAGAATTCAGTATGGATATTTATCCAAATAATACAATTTCTCTTTTTAACAATTCAAGAAAAATGATGTTTAACCTCTTTTTAAATTCCTTTACCAATCCAAGGTGATTTAAACAATTCAAGCTATCAATGGGTTCATAAATAATCCAAGTATAACATGCTTGTGGGTCCTAACTACCCAGACAACAGCATAATAGTAGCTACGCACGGACTCTCGTCACCTCGTGCGTACGCAGCCCCCACAAATAGGAGAACATAATCAATTATTATACCTATGGGGACATTTCCCTCTTACAAGGTTAGAAAGGAGACTCACCTCGTTCCGAAGATCCATAAACAGCCTCCAAGCCTTCCCGACGACTCGAATCGTTGCCAAATTTTCCAAAATTAGCCAAATAACGGCAAACTAATGAGAATATACTCGAATACTTGTTAAAAATTCAAATTATACAAATGGCCAACTCCGCTTATTGAAATGACCAAAATGCCCTCGGGTCCCACGTGCCCGGATTCCAAAATTTCTCGAAGATATACACTACCCATAGTTTTACTAGCTCAAATATATATTTACTCCTAATTTCATGCTCAAATTCGTGGTAAAATTCAATTTATCAAGTTTCTAGGTTTTCTTCAAAAAACCCCAAATGTTCCCACAATTTTCATGCCTAATTCCGTGATATAATCTTGTATTTAACTTGGAAATGAGTAGGGGTAACTTACCTTAACATACATGACGAAATCCCCCTTTGAAGCTCTCCAAAAACCACCCCAAGCCATGAGAAAATTAAGAAATGAACTCAAATGACGATTTAAAACAACCTTTCTGCCTTCAGGTATTTCTGCACCTGCGATCCATTGACCGCTTCTGTGGTTCCGCAGGTGCGGTCCAAATGCCGCTTTTGCGGTTCCCCTGGACCACCTCCCTATTCGCTTCTGCGACGCACCTTCCGCAGATGCGGTCCCGCTTCTGCAGAACTTGGACCGCATCTGCAGTTCCAGCCTAGCCGCCCCAAACCGCTTCTGCGATAAGCCCACCGCTTCTGCGGTCCCTTTTCCGCAAAAGAGGAAATACCAGCAACCAGCAAACTCTAGCCTTCCCAAATTCCATTTTCGATCCGTTAACAACCCGAAATCCACCCGAGGCCCCCGGGACCTCAACCAAAACTACCAACCAATCCCAAAGCACATTACGAACTTCCTGGAGGCCTCAAATCATATCAAACAACGCTTAAACCATGAATTGCACCCCGATTCAAGCATTATCAACTTTGAACTTTCCATCTTCTACTTCCGATGTTTAAACCTATCAAATCATGTCCGGTTGACCTCAAATTTTGTACACAAGTCATATTTTACATTACGGACCTACTCCTATTCCCGGAATTGGATTCCGACCCCGATATCAAAAAGTTCACTTCCGGTCAAACTTCTCAAAAACCTTCAAATTTCTATCTTTAGCCAAATGGCTTCAAAATGACATACGGACCTCCGAATTCACTTCCGATCGCGCTCCCAACTCCAGAATCACCATACGGAGCTACTCGTAATTTTGGAATTCCAAACGGACATCTATAACACAGAAATGCACTTCAAGACAAACTTAAGAAATTTCTTCCAAAATGCTAACTTCCACAATAGGCGCCAAAACGCTCCTGGGTTATCCAAACCCCGATCCGGACATACACCCAAGTCCAAAATCATCATACGAACTTGGTGGAACCTTCAGATCTTGATTCCGAGGTTGTTTCCTCAAAATTCCAATCTTAGCCATTTTCTCCAACTTAAGGCTTCTGAAATGAGAATTTTCATTTAAATTTAACTCCGATCTTCCTGAATTTCAATTCCGACCATGCGTACAAGTCATAATACCTGAAATGAAGCTGCTCATGGCCTCAAACTACTGAGCGACGTGCTATGGCTCAAAATGACCGATCGGGTTGTTACATTCTCTCCCACTTAAACATACGTTCGTCCTCGAACGTGCTGAGAATTACGCTGATGTAGCCTGAACTCACTGTTTAACTTCTCATGCACCTTCCCGTGCTACCACAACTTAGTTGGGCACATTAGCTTGATAAATTCTGAAGATATTCCCTTTTTATTCAATAAGTAAGCCTTAGAGCCCAATTCCAACATCTGGAATTTCCATGCCAGGTCTGTTTCGAACATATGATCACCATATCAATCACTACACGCTGTACTCAGACACGACTGCACAACTTTGTTGGATTCACACTTTGCATCACTTACTCATAGGACCACCATAACCCTTCTAATCAAACTAATCAAAATTCCACGAATCCGATGCTCCCATTGCATCTCATGACCTACATGGGTCTTGCTCTAACCTTTACAACATCGACACGACGGAAGAGAGGTGCCGAAATTCATAACCAACTGTTGAATCAACAAATCATTGGGTCTATACCCCTGACAAGAGTCATTGCCTCTTTTTGAACCATCTAATGGTCTTAGCTCCTTAATTCACTTCACATAATCCAATTGCATTGGTCCTAAATCTAATAATCTCGTCTCACCCAGTACGAACTGCTGAGGCAATAAGCCACCTCGGACATAATCAAACGTCCCATATGATACTACCATGTTCCAATAGGCTACCAATTAGAACGTGATACAGAAGGAAACGAAATTTGAAAAGGAGATCTAATTACCCCACTCGCGAATCATACATGCGACGCGGGCTCGCAGCTAGAATGAGCTCTCCTCGAAAAATGGGAATCAGAACACATAAAGGCAAATTGGGGAACTGTACTGAACATCACACTGTTGCGGCGTGCAACCCGATCCAAATAACATACCCATGGCGGCATGCCACCCGATCCAAATAACATACCCATGGCGGCGTGCCACCCAATCCAAATAACATACCCATGGCGACTTGCCACCCGATCCACACATAAAACTCACATAAGGAGATATACATCGGGCCAAGCTGCCCATTATAAGAAGGTATCGAATTTGGTCACAAGCATGCTAAGTGCATAATACCATCCATGAGGGAACAATCATGATACATTCCCGCGCGGATCCTCAATGCATACACAATATCTCATGCCATTTCACAACTCACACGGTGCAATGTATCACTACATGAAATATCTGACAACGAGATAACACCCTGACTACTCCCTAAGGAGCGCAGTACTGAAATGAACACAACTGGCCTGATATAAAGCCCTGTTCACATATAAATCTATCCATTGATCTCAAGCTGATTTCTGGTTGCACCAACTTGGCTAATAAACTTTCAAGGGTCCATAGTAACTCCCTTTCCCTCATAACACATAAGAACAACCATCATCACTGGAACAACCTCCTCAGTTCATAACCCGATAACCAAAGTGCTCTCCAGGCCTAAATTCTCAAATTAATGATATTACCGCAATTCCCATACTTGGTTTAAATCTTTAGTTAATCAAGTGACTACATGTCACACTTATACAATCTTCCCATGGGACACGCTCCCACAATCTTCCGAAATAAATGACGGGTCTGCTCATCCAAACCATCGGCCGCACTAACGTTGAAAAGTGATCAAGAATCCTTAACTAGGGTGCAACGCATTTTTCACAAAACATCAATCTCAGGTGACGCTGAAGACAACACCAATTTACGTTAATCATATAACTCTTTCCTTGCTCATTCCAGCCTGTGACACCCTTACCAGCACCAAACTGCAACCTTGATCCTTACTTCGAATTTCCATGCTACTCACTGCACCCAACGTGCCAACATACGGTAGAACAAAATTTTCATCATAACTCCAAAACCATTATTATTTCAACACTTCATCACACAAGAACCTTGCACTGAACTCACTTAAGGGGAATTATAGCAACACACAGGTGAATTCCCATAACCGTAGAATATACAAATCTGCTGGTAGTGGTCCAAGCCACCATAGCCCTTCCGGAATCCGCTTCCACTTAAAAAGCCATAACAGAAGAATGCTTCTGAACAACATCAATTACGGCGACTGACAAGCCTCACACATAATGCCACGAATCACACACATAACTTGATCACACAGAATGAACTGATCGCTGGCCCCAATATGCCATTTCAACTATGACTAACAAATCTATCTTCTTCCAATTTATCCTTGATTGCCTTAGAAATAATACCAACTCCATTCAACGCATAACATACTCCATCCGCTCTTATCCCAAGTGACCTTGAACCATGAGACCCTGCTGCCTCAAATCCCATGAACCATTTCGTACCTCCCCATTTCTACATCGCAAGACAACATCATAGAATATTCTGCGCCTCTTCTCATAGGCTACTACCAAGCTTGGTTCTTGATCGTACCTGTAGGCCCAAAACCATTAGGCACCACACTTTGCCTCTTTGAATCCGCTAGGACCATTGCTGAGAGCCGCCCGCTTTGACTTGGCCAGAATATAATCAACTCCATGATTCTCAACGGAGGACCCGACAGAATCACTCCCGAAGTCTAAACATGGGCCAATAAGGCCAACGATAGCACACTTTTAATAATTCATTTGCTCAAATTACCACTTATGTTCCTTTTCCGTAGCTAAAATAACCCATCAATATGCAAATCACCAGAAACATCACAAGTAGTTAACCATACAACCTAATCATAGACGGTGGGACTCTCCCACTTAGATCGAAACCACTATTACAAAACTCTGGAGTTCAATAGGATTCTTAATCTCTTATTGACATAACCTTGCATAATGAATTTCCAACATTCTCGATATCTTACCGTAGAAACCCAATTTTGTACTCTAAATCATTAACAACATTCACACAACAATTCCCTTTGCTGCATAACCAGTAGAACTCTTCGCAGAAGCCTCGCCAACCATGCAACTGCTAACCTACTCACAGGAATACCCCACCTGTAGAAATCACTCCCCGGCATCTTCCAACGCTATTGCATGGGGTACAATCAATACGACATCCACATCCCATCCCGAGTCCGAGCTCACTCTCCAGCTGCACAAGTCCATTCACCGCTCGCAGAAATCCATTAAATGTACGACAACATTCTTCCACTTCAAATTCATGCTACGTCTTTCTTCATTTAAGCGGATCCTTTCCATTATATTAGATCTCCGGCCGCACAAGAATCCCTACTTCAAACTAGATCTGTAGATGACCAAGCACCAATATTCTCAAGTCGTTCCAGACTCCCTTAAGGTGCATATTTTTCCCCTTACCAAGCCCCCACGCAGCTCCGCTGCTCTTCCACTTAGGGCAATCTCACTTCTTTAATCCACTGCTCGTCCTACGCTCCCTAAGTCTAGCCCTTTAGAAGTTTCAAATTCCGCCTAACACTTCCCTTATGTCCATCTCACCTTTTGTTGCTTAGTCGTTGTCTTAATAAAATTTATCTTCATAGCGCTTGAATCCACAATTTGCTACTGACTACAAATTTTCTGAAGGTCATCTTTCTCAAACCGCTATATTGAAATACTGATTCAATCCAGAACCATCGCACCCTGCGATATCTGATAGTTGTGTCTCCAATACTATTTCACAATATCCTGCCCCAAGGCGAATTGTAGCAGGTCATAACACCGACAAACTTCAAGCGTTCAATTAGGACAACAACACCCCCATATAGAGGAGAACTCCACCGCGCTTGCAATTACCACGTTTCATTACTTCCACCAGTCCACATCTGATCATCATTAGTTTGATTGTTTTTCCCCTGTCGGGAATAGAATACTGAATCCCTTTGATTACACACTGAGTAAACCTCCTTTCATTTCATTCACTGCCCCAACAAGTGGGCAAACACCCGACCATCACAACAACACGGCGGAATAATCACTCCTAAACATTATGGCAACTTGTGCCTAGCCTCAAGGCTCTTAGAAGTTCTACTACTGAGTTGAAACAATAGAATATCCTTCCATAAGGTGACCATAATAGTCAAATCAACTATACCGGGAGAATCATCCCGCACCATATTTGTAGTGCCATTTCAATTCTTCAACTTTCGATTTATAACAAGCGCTCGCGTAAGATTGAGTAGGAAGAAATCAAAGGCATCAGCCTTAAAGGAATTGAACATCACAATAAGGAAATCAAGAAGGGAAGTACTTCTAACAATCCTATAGCCTCCCGAGGATAAGTACAGACGTCTCCGTACCGATCCGCGAGACTCTACTAGACTTGCTTATGACTTGTGAGACTGACGGGAACCTAGTGCTCTAATACCATGTTGTCACGACCCAAAATCCACTAAGGGTCGTGGTGGCGCCGGACATCTCTATCAGGTAAGCCAACCAAATTATCAATTAAATTCTCTTTTAATACCTTTGAAAATCTAGGATTTTTCCTTCCATTTTCCATAATTAAAACAATCTCTACTTCAATTCAAATTAAATAATAATGATTAGTACAAATCTTTCGAAAACCATCCCAGAACCCCGTGTCACAAGTGCGTGAGCAACTACTGATAAGGTAAATAAAATATAACATTTGTCCGAAATACAGTGGACATAGAATAAAATACAAATTACTGAAGGGAACTACACTAGCTGCGGGTCGCCTCGAATAATTTAGCTCACCTAGTCCCAGAATTATCCGCACTGCTACGCCCAGTAGGCTGCTAGGAATACATATACATGTGCAACAAAAATGCACAGAAGTGTAGTATGAGTACGTAAACAACGTGTACTCAATGAGTATCTCACCTAATCTTGAAGAAGTAGAGACGAGAAGGTCAACTTCGACACTTGCTAAAGGTCGATTATCAGTATCCTAGAAATGTGAGGAAAGATCATGGATTGCGATAGTGAGGCTGCAATAGGACAGGCATGGAGTGTTATGTACAACGGAAAGTCTCGTCATATACGACAAAGACATAACACCGTTAGACAACTACTTTTTAGTGGAATTATCACTATTGATTATGTAAGATCAAAGGATAATGTGGCGGATCCGCTTACAAAAGGCTTAACTAGAGAGGGAGTTGAGAAATCATCTAAGGGAATGGGACTATGGCGGAGGACAAGACAACATGGCGGTAACTCTACCTAGAATTTTGGATGTTCCGAGATCTAGGTTCAAGGAGCTCAAAAAAAGTTATGATTGACCAGTTCAACATTGTCAAAATAAAAATTTTGGTCCATTCTCGTGATGAAGAAAATGTTCAGTAACAAGGATAGAACTTTACACGTTCTTTAATGATTACCTAAGTTCGATGAGGTATTTATCTAATAGTGTCAATCTAAAGGATTACACGTTTAGGAATCACCTATGTAAGTGTGAAGTAGAAGCCGCTTCAATGAGAATTCTGTAAGGCCAATTCTCTACGCACTTATGAAACCAGGCGCTGTTCATGGCTAAAATGAACACAACAATGAGAACCAAAAGACGGTTAAGGGTTGGTTGTGCGACATATGGTTGTCTAGGTATACATTAAAGTTTGACGGTTCAAAGATATCAAATCTACCGATTGAACGAGTATATCCGACATATGTTCACTATAGAAAGTTCAAAGGAAAACCTACTTATCCATATGCAATTAATCCTTACTTGCAAAATCACATAGCTTTCATCTATTATATTTCTTGATATAGCCATTCCCATTCACATGGGGGATTGTTGGACTTTAAGCCATTGGGCTTTAAAGTAGAAGAACTGTGAATTGGAAATGGAGGGAAATAAAATGGAGGGAAAATGAAAATTTGAAGAAGTGAACTTTTGTCTTGCACTTTTTCCCTTACCAATGAGGGACAACCACATTTGTGTGCTTATATATAGAATCACATCTTAAAGCTATTAAAAGGAGTTGAAGAGAATGAACCCTTGCGTCGTTGTCTTCGCTCGCTCGGCTTCGGCTTCGGCTTTGGCTTTGGCTTTGGATTTTGATTTGGATTTGGATTTGGATTTGGATTTTTCAAATGATCGATCGATAAGATTATTTTTGGATAAAATTTATTCAATTATTTAATAATTAATTAAATGCCAAATTACTGCTGAAAATATGCCAGAACCCTACTGAAGGTTCAGAGGGCCTCTCTTGCTGCGATTCTGCCGTGACCGCGGTAGAACCGAGGCACGCAGATTCAAAAAGCCTCTCTTACCGCGGTTCTACCGCAACCGCGGTAGAACCGTGGTAGGCAACGTATTCTTCTTAAAAGGCAGCTTTTCCAGACACTTTTTCTGATAATTGCCTATAAATTCTGAGGCAAGCCTCCATTTTCTACACACGAAAAACACTCCAAAACTTCTTTCTTTCTGAATATACTGCATCCTAATTCGCAGTCTCTCTCTTTTAAATTCGTAAATGTGATTTTGCTCCGTTCTTTGAGTTCGTTGGTATCCTGCAATTTGTATTACCACTGTTGCAGGAAGGTTTATTCCATTTTATCTTGGGAGGATTTAATCCATTACCTTGGAAACGTGTGAGGGGGTTAAAATTCCTTAAGGACACACAAGAAATATGTGGACTCGGAATATTTCTGATTCTCTACTATTTTCTAGATTTCTTTAATTCTCCTAACAGTTTTTTTGATTTTTGGTTTAACATAGTAGCGCTCACAGTTATTAAGTAAAAGGGTTTGGAAAGGTTCTGATTTATCGGCTTAATATTTGGCATGTTCTTGGATTAATTTGAGTTAAATAATTTGAAAAGAATAAGTAAGGTTTCATTTTGTGACATAGATATGTGCAAATACAATTGTGATTGTGTATACGTTCGTGTAACATGATCACGATTCTAAAAATCATTTCGGAGTATGCGTTCGCGCAACTTCGATGAAGCTTTTCTTAATAATAAAATAGGTTTTCATGGGCTATTAATTAATTTTAGTTTATATAGATTGAGGTGTGCCATTCACAATTTAATCATTTATGGCCCTTGTATTAATTTCATATCCTAGATAAAAAAATGATTAATATTCGTAGAAATGCTTTTAGGGCCATTTAAGATACAATTGTGATTGTGTATATGTTCCCGTAACACAATTACGATTTTAAAAACAAAATTGGAGTATGCATTCGCGCAACTTTGGCCAAATTCTCTTAATATTAATAATAAGCGTTGTTAATTGTGGACACGTTCGCATGACATGATTTTTGACGTGCCAAACAAATGGGTATACGTACGTGTAACACATTTCAAGATATTTTTCTCAATTAAAAGCGGTGAAAGAAGTAAATGCACATAGATTCTAAAATTATTAATTAAATAATTGTGTAAGCCAAGTATGATCAAAGCAACCGTGCTAGAACCATGAAACTCGAGAGTGCCTAACACCTTATCCTGGGTTAATAGAATTCCTTACCCGGATTTCTGATTCGCAGACTATATTACAGAGTCAAACCTTTTTCTTGATTCAGGATTTAAACTGGTGACCTGGGACACCATAAATTATCCCAAATGGTGACTCTGATTTTTAATAAAATGATTCCCATTTCGATTGTCACTTCAAGTTGGAAATAACTCCCTTTATTATACCCTTTCGGGGGTGTAGTGAAAGAGGAGGCGTGACACCATTGCAACTAATCCAACATCAAATTGCACAAACATAACCCACTAGTAGGAAAGGAAGCCTCCAGACAACATTATAAGGATCACAAATCTGTAGATTGCCTTGCAGGTTATAACCCACCTACTTAGCCTCAAACTAACATCTCTCTATACCCTTTCGCAAGCACAACTACTAAGCAATTACTTAATTTTCTCGAGTATAAACTCATCAACAAGACATGAAAGTCTACTTCGTTCTACAATTAAACAACATGAAAAATCTTTCAACAATCTCATAACTCAAGACCATACGTTGCATCAAGATAGAAATCAAGCATCCAATAGTCCTTTTCACATCTCAAGAAAACCTTTCTCATCACATTCAAACCACTTGAACACATTCCGCCGTCATATTATAATCATCATATAGCCATCTAGCCACTCATCGAGCTACAAATTCTACTCATAGGGACACTACCAAACATATAAGTCCAAAATCACATGCTCACATAACCGAAATCCCTATGCTCAAGCTACAGTCAAAACCCAGCCTCAAGTCCTCCAGACTAGCCCATCATCAGCACACAGAAATCACAACTTGCACCTCATCCATGGAATCACAAGATGCACAGCTGATACCGAGAGCTCACATGCACATACAAATGCATGGAAGGAATTCAAATAGTTACGCTTCAAGCTGAGTCAGTTCCGCACCATAAGGAAAGAAAGATGGGAAGTGTGTCCTAAATATCTTATAGTGTCTTGAAGATTGGTATGTAAGCCATAATACCGATCCGCAAGACTCTACTAGACACTTGCTCATGACTTGTAGAACCTATCAACCTAGAGCTCTGATACTAACTTATCACGGCCCAAAATCTACCTAGTCGTAATGTTTAAGCAAAATACAATCAACACAACTCGAAATAAGTAATCAGAGATAAAATAATTTAACTTTCTATACAAATACCAAAGACTGGTAGAACAAATCATGAGCTTCTAAAACATAAAATTTACAAAAGCTAGTACGAATAAATACAACATCTATTTGAAGTTTACATAAACAGATTAGCAAAATATAAAGCTACCAAGTTAATTGGAACGCATGTACATCTTCAACGCCATCTCCCGACATACACAATGACTCCTGCTCCAAAATATGTATGCAAGGTGCATAAGTGTAGTATGAGTATAACCGAACCCATGTACTCAGTAGTATGTTGACTAACCTCGGTAAAGTAGTGACATGACCTTTTAGTTAAAAGATACTCACTGATATAACATGTGCAAAAGACTAGCAATAGAACAATACTAGAACATAACCAAATAGAGTACAAGGAAACAAATATGCGAAAAAGTAAATGATTTCTAGAAGAACCATGGTATCACGACCAATCCTTTCCTTAGAGTGATAACCAGCAAATACATGTTAATAAATTCATAACTTACATAGTGTGAGAAACATACTAAAGACATCAAATCAAATGACACGATGAAACCCTTCGTGCATTTATCTCATTCTCACCAAATATACATATAACAGTACCAACCAGGTAAAAGAAATGTCGATAATAGTAAAGACAAAATAAGAAATACACAAGTAACAATAATGAACGAGGTAGTACATATGGACGACAAAAATGGACTAGGTAGGAAGCATATGAGGAATGACATTAATTTGGAAAGAATAACATAATTTTACCTAACTAGCATGGTAGAAGGCAAAGTTGTAGATATAACAAATAAAAAAGGAAAACATGATCTTAATAAGCTAAAAAATAGAGGCATGAATGACTAACATGGTAGAAGGCTTATACTAAAGTGCAACAAAAGAGAAATGACACGGATATGGATATAACAGCAAGAAGGAAGACGTGATATTTGTAGTTAAACAGATAGAAGGCATGGACAACACAACAATAATTAAGATAGAGGGCGATGACATAACAACAATGACAAGTCACGTAGATAACATAGGTACAACAGTAATAACTCTTAGTAAAGGCATAAATGTACATCCAAGGAAAATATATCACAACATAAGGCATTTCCCCCGTCCTCGCCTGCCCAGAAACACCCTTCGTGCGAAGAACTCGTGGTAATATAAAAATATGGTAATATAAATAAAATAATATGGCATCACCCTTCGTGCTTTACAGTTTTCTTTACATGATAAAATATATGATATGGCACCGCATCCCCTTTCGTGCTTTACACTCTCTCACATGATAACATATATACAATATCACAGCATCACTCTTTGTGTTTTACACTCATCCTCACTAAACATTTGTATATCAATGACAAGCAAGGTAGGAAGCATAAAGAACATCAAGGAGAGTGGTTAAACAAATATTCCAAATGAACCTTAATCACAACTTTCAAGCCAACAGTAGTTCAATAAGTTCTCAAGAACCTTATTGTTCAAGTATCTCAATAAATCTACAAAATGATCTACAACTCAAGTATATAATCTAATATCTCAAGAATAACGGTCGTAGTAATGTATTAGTGATTAAGCATAATGATGACCGAATTAGACACATCAAAGTTTCTCAAAATTCTGTCAAAATTTCATCAAGTTATAATAAACTAGATCTTGGTTTCTAACATTAAATTCCATATTCTTAGTTATCCAGAAATCAAGTAAGACATGAAGCAAGAAGGTCACGTAATTCTACAAGGCACAATTTATAGTATAATTTACCCCCGAGCATGATTAACCTGACACATGCATATACGCCCATCACCTCATATTTGTATCACCCCTGCACATAGAAATAATGGCAATTGGTAGGAATGATTTTCTCAACAAAGTTAGGCAAGACACTTACCCCAGCTCAAATCATCCTCCGGTCAAAATTATCTCAACATTTTCCCAAATCCGAGCTCCCCACTCAAAATATGACCAAATGAAGAGACCCTCGATATTAAATATTTTTACCGAGTTATTCTACCTCGTTTCATATACCAAATTATTCCAAAAATTGCTTTTAGTGCCTCCATTGGATTTCTTGAAAAATTTCAGTCAAGTTAGGCTTTTGAATCACTCCATTTGACCTTATACTGAAGTAGATATGATGTTTTGATGTTTTAGTATGTTTCTCATAACTATTCTCATTAGAAACTCTTAGAGGATCAGGTACTCTATAGTTTGGTGGACTCGTATAAACTAAAAATTGGTATCAGAGCGTGTTTTTTCTAAAAGGTTAACACCTAGAAAGGATCTCAATGGCTGCTCCACCCAACTTTGAGGAAGGACAACCAACCTACAGACCTCCCAGATTCGAAGGTCAATACTGCGACTGGTGGAAGACTCGTATGCATAATTTTATAATGGTTGAAGACGGAGAACTATGGGCATCATCTGTGATAGTCCATATGTTCCGATGAAGAAGCTTGGTGAAATTGGACTAATGGTGCCAAAAGGTAGAAAAGTATATAGTGATATTGACAGAAAAATAGTAGAAAAGAACTATCGTGCTAAGAAAATCTTTGTCTATGGTATAGGACCCGATGAGTACAACAGAGTCTTAGCTTATGATTCTGCTAAGGAAATATGGGAAGCATTACAAACCACACACGAAGTAACTACTTAGGTCAAACAGTCCAAGATAGACCTGCTCACCACTGAGTATGAGCTCTTCAGAATGAAGGAAGATAAGTCTATACAAGACATGCACACAACATTCACATCCATCATAAATGAGCTTAATTTATTTGGATATGTTATTCCCAGAAACAAGCTTGTAAGGAAAATTCTCAGTGTTCTACCTGGCTCTTGGGAGAGTAAGGTGAATGCCATTACTGAAGCTAAAAATCTACAAACTGGAACCATGGATGAGCTGATTGGTAATCTACAGACATACGAGATGAAAAGAAAGAAAGACAACGAAAGGAAAGAGCCAATGAAGGAAAAGAACCTGGTGCTCAAGGCTGAACATAACGACTCAAGTGAAGAAGATAGTGATATGGCCTATCTTACTAAAATTTTGAAAGATGGTTCGAAGAAATGGTTGTATACCAAAGTGGGAAAACTCAAGTACGGCAAGGAACAATGATCTCTGTCATAAGTGCGGAAAGCTAGGGCATTTCATCAAAGACTGTCCACTTCTGAAACATGAGCAATAGACACAAAACCCTGACAAAGCAGCAAAAAGGAACCCAGTTCCAGACAAACAATTCAGTTGAAAAAGTGCAGCTGACAATATTGTGAAGTAGGCTCTTGCTGCTTGGGGAAACTCCTCCTGTGAATCAAAAAAGGAACCGGAGGCAGAAAACAACTCCATGATAGAAGTGGAAACTGAAGCAACGAAATATGACTCACTGTTTGAGTTGATGGCTCAGTTTGATGATGATGAAGAGGATAAAAATAATAAGGTAAATTCAGGGATGTTCAGAGAAATTTAAAATCCTATTCTTCTAAAAAGTTAAGGTCTTTAGCAAATGTTCTAATTGATGCATATTATAGCCTTACTAATGATAAGGAAATCTTGAATATAAAGCTAGGAGATGCTGAACAATCTATAGATGATCTGGTGGTTTGTGTTGTAGATTTAAATGAGACTATAGCTAATCTAGAAAAAGAAAAAGAAAATTTGAATGAAAAAATAAATAGTGTAGAAAATGAGAGAGATGACTCGATGGTAGTGGTTGTTGATTTAAAGGAAACCATAGAAGGCTTTAGAAATGATAAGAACACTCTATAAGAGAAAATTGTAGCTACTGAGCAAGAGAGGGATGACTTTTTGGTGATAATCGCTGACTTAGAATACACTATTGAAAAACTCAAATCAGGAATGTCACGCCCCAAACTCGAGAGACGTGACCGGCGCCTGACCGGGTAGCCCCAGCCGAGCGGAACTGGTTGCCTCTCCTACCCCACGTGCTACCCCATGTCTTACTTACTCAATATTCCAAGAACTAGCCAAATAATTAATTTAGCACACCCTTTTTGAAAAACATACATACATACAATTTAGTTAGTAAAATTACCAATTCGTTGCCCAACAAAGGAAACAGGGATCTACATAAACTTCTAACCCACATCCACTGCCTATGGAGCCTATAAAAGTACAACAGGATAATACAGAATTCGCCGGTAATAAGGCTCCAGCTATACCTTACACAAAATCAAAATAAGACTTCGGACACAAGCGACCTGAGCCACACAAGGGCCCGAGAGAAATGGGGCTCACCAAAGGCTAATGGAAGACGAAGGGGAAGCTACGATCGGTGGACTGGAGTACCTGCTGTGGGTCCACCTACAATCATAACACGAATGTAGCGCCCCCGGCCAAAGGGACGTCAGTACATGTGAATTGTACTGGTTTGTATAACAAACCTTACCCTGAGTAACCTCAAGCCATACACAAGTAATAAACAATAGAAGGAAGAAACAATTGAGTACACACAAGGAAGACAATCAAGGCAAACAAGTTAACAAACTCTCCTTTCCCCATCATCATTTCCACATTTTTCAATTTCACAACGTTCTCATTTTTCATTTCAATAGTGATATCGATCACTTTCCACCCTTATTACCTCGGCCACCCTTATTACCTCGGCCACAATTATTACCACAACCCACACCTTATTAATTCGTGTTGCGGCACGCAACCCGATCCCACCGAGCAATCACAATTCACAAACAACACCATAACAATAATAATTCACAAGGATAACCACAACAAGTTTTAAGAACAACAACCACAAATCCCAATAGCAACAACACAACTCACAAAAGGTTTAGGTGAATATCCATACCATTTCCATCTTTTTCAACAGCCCGTTATACCATTTAGATCACAACAATAGTTTTCCATGACTATCCACAAGGGATGTTATCACAATTATTTCAATTTCACCAATTATGATTCCTCTTTATCATTTATTCCATAGTCCTTGCCACATAACACATTCTCAATCACAACTTAGTTTATTGCTATTTACTTGCACAATCATATCGGGTTTTTTAACCAACAATGCATAAGGCACAATATTTACATGAATTCACAAATAGTTCACACGAGTAAACACATCCTGCTTACAAGAGTTTAACTTCACAACCAATTCATGGAGATATCACATACCAAGTATTCGAGCACCAAACAAGGCGATTTTAGAAAGGTTAAAGTTAGCCATACATACCTTAATAAAGTTTTTCTTACTCTTTTACAAATTTCTAGAACTCTTAGCACTTCGATCTATTGAGTAAAAATTACAAATTTAATCGAGAATTAGAGATGAGATTGAGACTCAAGCTTTGTTCAAGCATATTGACAAACCCTAGAGGTGCAATACGATCTTAGGCCCCTCTTTGAGAGCAGTTTATATCACTTTGTACCCCTATTTAATTCACCACCCCTAACTACTCTAAGGTTTAACACGCATGCAAGGAATCCATTGTTATACCCATGAATAACCTCACTAGTGACCCCTTATATCTGAGAATAAAACAAACAAGAGTTGGGGTGATGAAGTATTACCTCTTGAGATGAAGGTCTAGGGGTTTCACTTGATTTTCTTCAAGGATTTAGCCATATCTTATGGAGTAATTTGATGGGGAGACTTTCCCTCTCTAAGAACCCTCTCTCTCCCTCTAGAAATGCTCAGAAGAATGCTCAAAATGAGCTATAATATCGGATATATCGATATGGAAGTCGAGTTAAAAATTAGAAAAATGGAGCCCCGAGTCAAATATGCGATCGCAGAGTTAACATGCGGTCCGTATAATGGACCATAAAATGCTCCCTAAAAACTAAACATTCTAACTCAGTCTATGGTAAGAATGCTGTCTGAATTCACGTTCTGTGGTCGCAAAGTGCACCGCAGAACTGACACTCACAAAATTCAAAGGAAAATATGCGACGACTATGCGGTCCGCATATTGATTAATCGATCGCATAATGGACCGCATTTTCAACATCAATTTTGACAACCTTTCTACTTCACTCTGCTGCAGAAATGCGGTCCGCATAGTTGATCTGTGACCGCATTCTGGACCGCAAAATGACAATTTTCTGGAAAAATCGATTCTTTTGATTTTTAAGTGCAAAATCACTACAGGAACTAGGTTTGCAAGTATTGAGAAAGGGAAAGAAGTAGCCAGTGAGTCACACATCAAGCTTTAAAAGGACTTGAATTATGTTAGAACTAGCCTATGTGGTGAACTTGAGAAAAATAGGCAGCTTCAAGCTGAACTAAACAAAGTAATCTTGAGAAATCTTTCAAGTGGATCTCGTCTTCAGACACTGTCACTACCATGTACTTCAATAATAGTAGAAACAACTAGGGAATAGGGTTCCAAATGGAGAAAACTCCTTAAAACCCTCACAACAAGTACGTCACTGTTCTTGATAACTGGCTTTGTACCCTCTATGGGAACAATGGGCACTTTAAAGAAAATTGCCCGGCCAGGGTTCAATCTATTCAAAAAAACAAAGTGTTTACCAAAAAAGTGATTACTAAAGAGGGACCGGGTGCCGCTCGCATGAAAAGAATATTGCCTGTATGGACTAGAGAAGCCCTTATCCATCTCTTTTCTCATAACAAGGGACCCAAACTAGTTTGGGTTCCTAAATCTAACCATGATTTATATGAGCAGGGAACAGTAAGAGGAAGTGGACTGCAATGGTTCATGAATAGTGGATGCTAAAAGTACATGACTAGAAATACCATAAATTATCTCTCACTGAAAGCCCTACTGAAAAGAGAATGTATCCTGTGTGTATATATATATATATATAAAAAGGGTGGGGGGGGGGGACATTCTCGGTGTTGGAATGTATCCTATATGATTGAGAGAGTTTGCTATGTGGATTGCCTAAAGTATAGTCTCTTGAGTAATCCTCAAATTTGTGATAAATGGGGGTAAAGTAGAGTTCTTACCAAAAAACACACACAGTTTCAAATCTGGTAATTGGTGAAGTGGTCTTAGTCGCTAAAAGAAAAAGAACATCTACTTCGCTGACCATAAATCCTTACAAGCTGGTGATATGAGCTGCTTGAAGACAGTTGACAATGATGCAAAACTGTGGGATGAAAGATTGGGATATGTAAGGCTCTCACTTCTGAATGAACTAATTCAGAAGAATCTAGTTCATGGGATGACAAATCCAAGATCCAAGTGAATAGGGAATTGAAGGAAGACTTATCAGATCTGACTACGGGATAAAATATGTCAATGCCAAAATTTGATGAGTCTTGTAATGAACATGTGATCACTCAACTTCTCAGCACCAAGGACTCCATAGCTAAATGGTGTGGTTGAAAGGAAGAGCAAAACTCTAGAATACATGGAATGGATAATATTAATTGATAGGGGAGTCGTCAATTTTTTTGGGGCAGAAGCAATAGACACTGCTTGCTACTTGGTGAACACATATCCGGTGCCTCCTAAACAAAACCTCCTATGCATTGCTCAGAGGAAGAAAGTGTTCACATGATATTCAATGAGACTCCCTCCTTTAACAAATGAGGAAACAATGATGATCAAGATAATGAACAAATTTTGGTCCCTGGGAAATATCTAATGTTTAAAATGGGAAGGATGATATGATAAGTTAGATGAAGAAGACAGGTGAAGGCAATGAAACATCCTTTTCCACTTCTCGAGAGAACCTGGTCCTTCAAATACTACCATTAAAGCTGAAGAAATAGCTGGAGACGCAGTGCAAGGTACTCCATAAGTAGCAGAACAAGGAGGGCAGGGAAATCCACTTAACTTACCTAGTTTCTCCACTAATAAAACTTCAGTCCCCATTTGGAAATACAAAAGCTCCCATCTACATGATAACATAATCACTCCTCTTGATTTTAGATTTAGACAAGATCAAATCCAAAAAATTCCCTAGTCCCTTCTGTATTTGTATTCCAGATAGAGTCCAAAATCAAATCCCAAGGAATCTCACTAAAAGGTTGCCAAAAGAAGTTTGAGATGCCTTGAGAGAACACAGGACCTGGTCCTGTATTACCCCTCATGTGACAATTTTAATCTCATTGGGTATGTTCATTCTAGCTATGTAGGTTATCTTGTAGATAGGAAAAGCACTTCTGGAATGGCTCACTTGCCGTGATCATGTCTCATCTCTTGGGGCACAAGGAAGCAAAACTCAATGGCTTCTTCAATAGCTGAAGTAGAATACGTAGCGGCAACATCCTATTGTGCTCAACTCCTATGAATTAGGCATCAACTAGAGGATTTTGGGGTATTTACTGATAAGTTGGTATTTTACCAACTTATCTCCTCTTAATATTTAAACATTTGCATAATTTTGATAGAAAACTAGGACATTTTTTGGAAGAAATCATGTCAAATTGTTCCAAAATGATGAAAAATGATTGCTGGCAATTACTCTTCGCGATCGCAAAGATTGGAACGCGATCTCACAAGTCTGTGTAAACATTGATCACAATCGCAATGATGTTTACGCGATCATGATAGAGAAATTGTGCACTAGCCTGGGATGTTCAACGCGATTGCAACTTTTGGTTTGTGATCGCATAAGGCTTGAAGCTAGTTCTACGCAACCTCAAAGGAGGATCTGCGATTGCAAAAGTTCTAATTCTGACTCTACGCGATCAAAATCCATTTCATGCGATTGTTGTGCATTAAATTTGGGCAAAATATGGGCATAAATGGAATTTCACATTTTTGATCCCCAAACCATTTAATACCCGACTAAGCTGATTTTTGGCAGACCTTTGGCTTATTTTTCAATTCTAAGGGCTAGAGAGAGCAAGTTTTGGAAGCTAGGGCTTTGCACACACACTTTGGTCTTGAAGATTTGAAGTTTGTGGTTAAGATTTTCTTACCCATTTATGTTTATTTCTTGTGCTTGCTTTGTATTTTATATCTAAGTGTGTAGTATTTTATTCAACACTTGAATCTTGTTTATAGAAATATTCATGTTTAAAGTGTGGATTAAATACCTTATTGTGCTTATGTATTGAATGATTTTTATCCTTTTATGAAGTGAGTTGTTGTTTCTTTAATTATTCTTGCTCTTTAATGTTTCCAAAGAGATTAGCTAACCCTAGGACTGGCCCATTAACTATGAATTAATTTTGGAAAATATAATTTGGGGTTGGGAAAGATTAATTAACAAGAACTTGAGGCTTTAACCCTCATTTTATAGATTCTACGTAGGGAAATGATTGAACTACTTGTAGCCATATCCGGGTGAGCTTAATCTCTTAATTGTTTTAGGGATAATTCAACTAGGAAGTCTTGTTAGTCTTTGGAAGAAGCTAATTAAGAATTATTACCCGTGGCTAATTAACATAAACTCTCTCATATTTGTAAAATCATGAAATACATTGGATCATTACTTGAGTGTACTTCCTGATGCAACCATACTTGTAGCTGTTGATCATCTTACTTGCTTTCTAGGTTCGTTTACATTTCCGTATTTAGATATAATACATTTTCCAAATCAAATTCTTAGTGTTTGGCATTACGCGATAAGTGATAATTTTCTTGCATTCCTACTCGCTTACACATTGTTCTCTGTAGGATTTGACCCTGACTCATAGTTGGATAAATTATATTGCATGCGACCGTATCTATTTACTTTTTATTAGTGGATTTGGACATCATCATTTACTGAAGGTGTGCCTCTTCTATGTGACATCATTGGTGCACTAAACTTGGTCAAGTGGAGAAAAGGTTGATCTGTATGAAGTTCTGCAGCACAGAAGACCAAATTCCAAATATCTTCATGTGACGACCCGGTCCGTCATCACCTGAGTTACCACCCTGTTTTCCTCATTTTCTACTTGGTTATGTTTCATTGTAAGATTCTTGGTTGAATGAGTCGAATTGGATTGGTTTGGAAGGAAATGAGACACTTAGTCTCTTTAAGGAAGGTTTGTTTTGAAAAAGTCAACTGGATGTGGACTTATGAGTTAGAGGGCTCGGATGTGAATTCCGGTGGTTTGGTTAGCTTTGGGGGATGATTTGTGACTTAGGATCATGATCGGAATTAGTTTTGGAGGTCCGGTGTAGAATTAGGCTTGAATTAGCGAAGTTAGCATTTTGGCAAATTTCGGTTGATAGGTGAGATTTTGATCCAAGGGTTGGAATGGGATTCCGAGAGTTGCTACGACTTCGTTATGTGATTTGGGATGTGTGTGCAAAATTTCAGGTCATTCGGAGCTGATTTGGTTGGGTTTTTTATCAAATGCGTGTTTCGGAAGTTTTTGAAGAACTTAGGCTGGAATCCGGTGAGAATTGATGATTTTAGTGTTTTTTGATGATTATTATAAGTTTGAATGATGTTTTAGGATGAGTTTGTGCTTTTTGGTTGAGGTCCCGTGGGCTTCGGGGTGATTTCGAATGGCTAACGGGAAGATTTTAACTTGGAAAATATTGCAGAAACTTCAGATCAGCTATTGCAAAAGAATTGGTCTTTGCGTTGGCGTTGGTCAGTCGCGAACGCGTATAAGGAAATTGTAGGACCAGGATTTTGACCCTTGCGTTTGCGTCTGGGGTCTTGCAACCGCGAAAGGTTCGGGTGTTGAGTCATCGCATTCGTGTGAAGTCATATGCGTTCGCGTATAAGGAGTTGGGTCCCAGGGCTGTTGCCCTTCGCGTCTGCGTGGAGTAGTACACGTTCGCGTAGGCTTAGGGTTTCATACCTTAGTGTTTGCGTGAGTGTAACCACGTTCACGAAGGGTATTTTTGGTAGTAGTAGATTTTGTTCATAGCGAACGCGGGAGGTCCCTCGCGTTCGCATAATGGAAAAGAAGTCTGGACAGAAGGGTTTTATTAAATATTTCATCCGCGAACCAAGTCTTATTTCCACAATTTTTGAGCAACCTTGAGAGCTTTTGGACTTGAGTTGAAGGATATTTCGACTGGGTGTGATTTGAGGTGAGTCCTATGACCTAAATACATGATTTAATGGTAGAATTAACATAGAAATTTATAGAAATTTATCAAAAAGGGGGAAAAGCTAGGGCTTGGAATTTGATATTTCAAAGTGGGATTTGATGGGTCATTTAGGCTTGGATTTTGGAGTTTTTGATATCTACAAACTCGTGGCGAGATAAGGAATCCGATAATGTTAAATTTTCTGATTTTCGAGAAGCGGGCCCGGGGCTCGGGTTTTGCAAATTTCGTGAATTTTGAAATTTTTTGAGTCTTTGCGATTGGGGTATGTCCACTTAGCCTATTATAATGTATTCGTTGTTGTTTTGACTAGATTTGACATGCGAGGAGGTCGATTTGTGAGTCAAGGGCATAGCGAGCTAGGATTTTGGCCAGCTTGAGGTGAGTAATGATAGTAAATGATATCCTGAGGGTTTGAAACCCCAGATTTGCACAACGTAGTGCTATGTTGAGATGAAACACGCACCTTATGACGAGCGCGGGGTTATTTATTACTAGCAATTGTGACTTGGTCCGTCCCGTTTGATATTTTATCGCGTATTTAACTGAGATATGTTGGTTATCAACATGATTTGGGCTTCTTGCCATATTTTGGGCTTCATGCCGACTACTTGAGTCCTTTGTGGATTTTTATCACTCTTTCCTTACTATTTGATATATTACTTGAACTGAGTCCTGTTGATTATACTGTTTTACAAACTCAGCCACTTTAATTGAACTTTTGAGACTTAATTGATATTTTCACTGTTGTTTGGGCTGAGCACTACTATTTTGTTGATGCATGAGGGGCTTATGATGTTTTCTGGACTGAGTGAGGCCGAGGGACTGAGATACATTTATATGCCACGAGGTGGCTGGAGTGACGTGAAGAGGCTTTTAGACCTTGTGAGTGATGTGAGGAGGCTTTCATGTGTCGTGAGTGATGTGAGAAGGCTTTTAGTCCTTGAGTGTGATGTGAGCAGGCTTTCAGGCCTCGAGTGTGATGTGATTAGGCTTTCATGCCTTATGTTGATATAGTGCTTGGGCCATAAGGAGCCCGTCCAGAGTCTGCACATCCACAATGAGCGCGGGTGCCCATGTGATATGAGAGTGAGCCCGAGGGGATGATATTATGCTGAGTGACTAATACTGGGCCCGAGGGGCTAATTCTATTCTGAGTGATTGATACTGGGCCCGAGGGGCAGATTTCTACTCACTAATTACTTGTTTTACTTGATTTACCGATTTTTAAAAGGAGATTTCATCTGACTCTTTACTGTTTTACTGCCTGATATAGAATTCCTTTTTGCAGTTATGTGTTTTCATGCCTTTGTTTATTATTTATTATTATTACTCACTAGGTCGGAGTACTTACATTACTCCCTACACTATGTGTGCAGCTACACGTATAGAGGAGTCTGCACCTGAGCGCTAATTCTTTTCAGACCATGCAACAAGTTGGAGTGACGAGGTAGCTGTTGATGTACGCAGCCCCTTATCCCCCATATTTTATATATTTTGAGTTCCTTCGGACTATTGTATTAGATTTTATATTCCGTAGACTCATTACAAACTCTGTAGTAGCTCATGACTTGTGACGCCCCGGTTTGGGCTGTGTCGGGATGGTTTCCCTCGTTATTATCGCTATTTTTGCATTATTTACTATATTAAGCATGTGTTAAAATTTTTATTGTTAACTAATTGCTTTAAAAGAGGTGTTGGCATTGTTCCGGCTGGCCTTGTCTTGACGAGAGGCGTCATCACGACCGGGTTTGGGATTAGGTCGTGACAAGTTGGTATAAGAGCCTAGGTTACTAGGTGTCACGAGTCATGAGCTGGTTTAGTAGAGTCTCGCGGATCTGTACGAAGATGTCTGTACTTATCCTCGAGAGGCTACAGAACCTTTAGGAAAACTTCACATTCTTGAAATTCTGTCGTGCGAACTTGTTGAGCTGAGTACTAGTTTTCTCTTTATTCTATTCTTTCACAGATGGTGAGGACACGATCTACCGGATGAGACGGACGACCACCAGTACCACCCACTGAGGCCATTAGAGGCCGTGGACACGGTCGTGGGTGTGGCAGAGGTAGAGTGGCAGGGGCAGCACCGGTTGATCCTCCAGTTGCCCCAACTCAGGACCAGGCTCAAGCAGCACCAGTTCAGGCACCGGTTGTGCCCATTGTGATTCCGGGTTTTTAGGAGACTTTGGCTCAAATTTGACAATTTGCACTGGCCAGATATCACGCCCCAAAATCTGAGGAGTGCGACCAACGCTTAACTGAGTAAACCCGACTGAGTAAGCCTGTTAGGTTTCATTCAACACAAACAACCTCATGATTAAATAGAAGATGGACTCCATTAATCAGATTTAGTAAGTATTTCATTAACAACTTTCATTTCATTTCCATTAGCAACTTAAATCTTAATTATCAAAATATCACAAGTGTTACAAGTCTTTTCCAAACATCAATATTCTTACTTTAATTTCAATTCCTGACACTACCCACAACCTGTCTATGAGCCTCTAAATATAACTTAAGAGTAATGTAATATAGAAATGTCGGTAACAAGGCTCCGGCTATACCTCAAAAGTGAAAATCTAAAATAAGAAGATGTGCAATATAGCCCCTTGAAGGAGAAAGGGACTCACCAAGATCTTTGGGAAGGAGGATGCTCCGCTACACACGATCGGCACTATCCGCTATGGAGGCACCCACATTCGTTTAAGAAAAATGTAGCGCCCCCGGCAAAAGGGACGTTAGTGCCATAGAATTGCACTAGTATTTATAACTAAACACATCTAATTAGAAAGAACTATTAAACAAGAGTAAAGAAATCATTAACAGCTTGTCATTATAAAGAATTGTCAAACAAGAATAAATAGATCATAAAAGTAAATCGAAAGCTTTAACAATTCCCACATCAACAAGTAAAAGGGATCACATAGCTTTCACATAATTTCCATACTTCTAGGTTGCGTTCCATAGCCCGTCATAGGGTTCACATATCATATTATACACCTATGCATTTCATAGCCCGTCCATAGGGTTCACATACTACATTATACACCTATGTGTTTCATAGCACGTCCATAGGGTTCACATATTATATTATACACCTATGCGTTTCATAGCCCGTCCATAGGGTTCACATACTACATTACACATCTATGTGTTTCATAGCCCATCCATAGGGTTCACATATTATATTATACACCTATGCGTTTCATAGCCCGTCCATAGGGTTCACATACTACATTATACACCTATGCGTTTCATAGCCCGTCCATAGGGTTCACATAGTATATTATACACCTATGCATTTCATAGCCCGTCCATAGGTTCCACATTTTATTATACCCCTATGCGTTTCATAGTCAGTCCATAGGGTCAGCATATTATATTATACACCTATGTATTTCATAGACCGTCCATAACTTCCACATATCAATTAATTGGCACATGGGCCTACAATCATTACAACATACTTGGCACTAGGCCATATTTCATAACTCAATCTCTTATTTCCCACATTTCACATCATCTCCACATATTTCACATCAATATCAATTTCAACAATAAGCCATTCAATTCAAGATGTCAAGTACACATGAGAGGAACCGTGAATCCTTGGCATACACAATATCTCAGAGATCATACACCTCATGTTTATTGACAATGGAATTTTAAACACCAGGGGCTCTTCCAAATCAATAGAGGGGGTACACCAACCCACAATAAAAACACACATCAAAGGCATAAGCAAATAACTATACCAGTTATTCTTGAATCCTTCTTTTTCAATCATGACATTATACAATTATAATTCAAGTTCTCGACATATTGGCCAAGCTCTATTTCCCAAATTCATTTGATTATTTTAAACATTTCTACACATAGAGGATTTCACATAGCTTGGCATAAGATATGCAAATCAATCTCAATTTAAGGTCTTAGCATTTCAATACATGATTCATATTCCTTGCACCCTTTTTAAGTTATCAACAATAGCACCTTGATCATATTGGAATGCATCTTTTACAATTATAGGGTCACAACACCTATTCATGTAAAGTACCAATCACAGTAAGAATCCAAAGTTCAATCTTACCACATTTACACAGTCACTTACTTTACTTCCAAACATCTTTGTACATTACTAACAGCTAGACACAATCAATCAAATACATTTGGTACACATAAGAACAATTCAGAGGATCAACCGTAACGAGTTTTCTCACATAATTTGGCATCAAAATCTCAATTTAAACTTGAAGTCTAGGCATTTTAGCACATAGTTCCCATTTTTCACATATCCTCATTTGCCAAGAATAACATATTAAACACATTGAGGTACATCCTTCACATATATTCTTGCAACACCCAAATCTTTTGAAATAATGAATACTACATAAATCATATTCCGGACTTACAATCTTACGCAGGGACACCATGGGAGCTCAATTTCTAAGAAGAGGGAGTTTTAGCCATACATACCTTTCTTGAGCTTTCCTTTAATTACTATGATATTCCGGAAATTCTAGCAACTTCAATCTATTTTGAGACACAGCAAAATTTAACACAAATTAGGAAGATATTCATAATTCTAGCTCATTTGAGCATTTTATCAAATACTAGATGAGCATCTTGATTTCAAATCCCTTTTTCAAGATTTCCTTCATTCCCTAACCTAATCTTTACTTATTTATGTTAAACAATCTTCCCATAAACCTAAGTTGTACATGCATGTATACACGATACTAATACACCCAATAATCATAGCTCAATAACCCATCTTATACTCCAAACTCGAAATTAAAAGCTAGGGTCTAGAATCTTACCTCTTAGATGAAGAACTTGTAATTGGGTTGTTTGATTATTGAAGATTGATACAAGATTTGGATGATTTAAATGTTGGGTTCCTCCTTCTCTCTCTAAAATGCTCTTACTTCTCTCTAAAATAAGTAAGAAATGAGCCCAAAATGAAGCCTAAAACATATATATTGAAATGGGGTCGGGTTATAAAAATAGGAAAATTAACCCTCCGAAATCAAGTATCCATCACATAATGGGTATGCGGGACGCAGATGCGTCGCAGAACTCGGTGCCCATAACTGGGCTCTTCTGCTTCATTTTGCGACCATTCTGCGATCGTACATTTCACCGCAGAATCGCATTTTTCTAACTTTTGATAATTTGATCATTGCTTTGTGTAGGAATGTCCAAATGACGAAAAGATTGAAGCGTTGGAAACTATACTCAAAGATATTTAATTTGATAGGTTATCCATCACATAAAACCTTATACATATTTAGATATGCTCCCTTCAAAATATGGACTAGTGCAATCTCATTGTGAATTTTAGCCTATTATGGACTTTTCCAATTTTTCTCAGACTTTGGCCTTTCCTTGGCCCAAATTACTTACTATAAGACTTATACACATATTTTCAAAATCCAATGGATTTACACCATGTTAATAGCACATAAAAATATTATAATAAGCCTACGTGACACCACGAAATCCTAAATTACTTAGCGAAGTTTTTCGGGGCCTTACATTCTCCCCCCCCCCCAGGATCATTCATCCTCGAATGAGGAGTAGAGTCCGACTTGAACACTTAATATAATAAATCTCTTTTCTTACCTACCTCAAGACCTTAAATTTTGACTAACTCCTAAATTTTTCAGAAATTTCGGCGAGTCTCCTCTATAACTAGGCCTATCCACCTGTCAGAGAATCCCCACAATCATCTTAACAAGACATCCACAACTAGACAGAGCACCAGAATGTATATATCAACAATACTAATCTCAATGTTACAAGCACTACATTAGCCTAAGGATACCAGAACATGGATTGCACAGTTTTAGATCAAAACACCTATATAGTACCTTTCAAGTCAAAACTAACTGATATTCAATCAAGCAAAATATTTTCCTTCCATGACACTTTCAGCCTTCCAGATGACCTCCTCGACTTACAAGCTCTGTCATGACACATTCTTGCAAATAATATCAACACTGAAATATACATAACAAGGATGACAGATAAACACCTCACATGAGTTAACTATCCATTGACTTTACCTTTAATAATTTCCACAGTATAATTTACATTCCACTGGATATTGCAATTCATGGTAACAACAACAACCTACAATTCCATCACATGGCATCATACCATCAAGAATGTCATTTAATAGTAACCAAACAGTCATGTGTTCATAATAGTCCTTACCAGCTATTAATGTAATCACAAAGGTGTTCATCAACAAGAATATAATTTCATTTCAATCAACCATCAGTATGAAGTCAAGCCACGAGGATTCTTTCCAGTAGTGCATCATATAGGATATTACCATGATCATATAGTTCAATCAAATCAATTCACACCCCTCTTTTATCACTACCTTCTTAGACATTGGCATATGATAACACAAATTCATAAGGAACAACTATGGGGAAACATCATACTCTTATTGAGTGACAAAGTGCATAGACTATTACCCATATCTCTCTCCTTCAGTTGTCTTGATGCGTAGGCAATAACCCTACCATATTACATCAATACCATGCCGAGCCTAATATGCAACATACCACTATACTCGGTATAAAAACATCCTTTCTAAGAACTTAATTCGCGTTGTAAGCATGTGTAAACACCTCAAATCCTATTAAATATTCCCATCTCACCTGATCATTTCTGTATGAGTTAAACTTACCGAGTTTGGGGGTCTAAACATGTAAGAATGTATCACCCCATGGTCATTCTTCCATGGCACAAAATTAAATGGTCATACCTATTTACACACATCATAGAACAAAAAGGGTTAAGGGACTTACTTGTTGTTCCTCGATTGTTGGGGGAGTGTCTTAGCTGATATCCCTTAGCTCCGCACCTGAAACACTCGTCAGTGCCCTTACGACACACCCTAGATGATGCCTCCTACACTTAGGGCAACGGGGCTGTTGCTGCCTCTGATGGCTCCCACTTGACTGGACCTGTTGGTTAGATTTCATGTTGCCTTGGTCTTGCATATTATGGCCCACTACTGCTGATCAGGCCCTGATGGTAGCGTCCTAGCTGAGGTCTGAAGAATTTATTGTGTGGGTCCGGATGACACTCTTCTATGTGATTCTTTCCCACCATTACCCCTACTGTAGGAGCTATTAAAATTGCTCGCAGATCGGGCCTTTTTGTTGTTATCTTACTCTATCTTTATTTTTAACTTTCGTTCCTCTACAGCTAGAGAGAATGCCACAATCTTCCCATAATTCATATCAGAATTCAAGGTAGATGTAGCTGCCTCATTAATAAAGAAAGGGCTAAGACCCAGCACAAATCAGCGCACACTAGCCTCCATAGTAGCCAGCATGTGAATAACATACTTGGACAAGCGAGCAAACTCCATATGGTACTCCCACACACTTCTATTACCTTGCCTCATATTTTCAAACTCTGTTGCCCAGGCTGCCCTTGTCTCAGCCGGCAGGAAATGGTCAATGAAAGCATCAGAAAACTCGCTGCACCTCGCCGAAGGGCGCCCCTCCGCTCGAGAATCCTCCCACAATTCAAACCATGAATAGACCACACCTTTTAGACGGTAAGCAACCAACTCTACTCCCTCTTTCTCAATCGCACGCATCACCATGAGGGTCTTGTGTATCTCATCAATAAAGTCCTGAGAGTCTTCTTCTGGATTGGCACCTGTGAATACCGGAGGGTCTAA
This sequence comes from Nicotiana glauca, assembly GCA_026770625.1. Taxonomy (NCBI): domain Eukaryota; kingdom Viridiplantae; phylum Streptophyta; class Magnoliopsida; order Solanales; family Solanaceae; genus Nicotiana; species Nicotiana glauca. Next base: position 26,259 of record MU708892.1, on the reverse strand, counting down.
CTGAAGGAATTTGTTTACCCTATAACTAGTACAATCCCCTAGCTAGCTAGATGAACTAGGCATAACATTTGACCTCTGGGCCTGAGAGGCTACCAACTGAGTCAACATCTGAATAGCTCCCCTAAGATCCCCATTAGAAACACAAGAACCGGAAGCTGGGGATGGAGGCGGGACATGAGTATCAACGGGAGGTATAATAGTACCTTCCATTGGTGTAGGAACAGGGGTAGTCTACTCTAGAATAGAAAGATCCGGCAGACTAATAACAGAGTGACTACCCTCACCCGCAACATCAAGCAACGAATCATCAGCCACTCCTGGGTTGGCATTGTCTTCTTGGCCAATTCTCACTTTCTTTTTAGGTGCCATTTAATGAAAGATAGAATAATGCACTGATTAGGAAGGAAACAGTTTCACCGCAGTATCCAGAATATCAAAGAAGGATGTTATTCCTAAATGCCCAAGTAGCCTCCAACTTATAGATGTGGTCGACAACAAACCGATAAGAAGGACTCTACTAGACACGGCTCCGAGACATCCTAGGACACTTTAAAACCTGGCTCTTATACCAAGTTTTTCACGCCCCAAAATTCGAGGAGCACGACCGGCGCTCAACCGAGTAAACCCGACTGAGCAAGCCTGTTAGGTTTCATTCTACACAAATAACCTCATGATTAAATATGAGATGGACTCCATTAATCAGATTTAGTAAGTATTTCATTAACAACTTTCATTTCATCTCCATTAGCAACTAAAATCATAATTATAAAAATATCACAAAATTTATAAGTCTTTGCCACACATCAATATTCTTATTTTAATTTCAATACCCGACACTACCCGCAACCTGTATGCGGAGCCTCTAAACCAGAAGAGTAATGTAATATAGTAATGCAGGTAACAAGGCTCCAGCTATACTTCAAAAGTGAAAATCTAAAATAAGAAGATGTGCAGTATAGCCTTTTGAAAGATAAAGGGGCACACCAAGATCTTTGGGAAGGAGGATGCTCCGCTACACACGATCAGCACTATCCGCTATGGAGCCACCTACATTCATTTAAAAAAAAAGTAGCTCCCCCGGCAAAAGAGACGTTAGTTCCATTGAATAGCACTAGTATGTATAACTAAACAACATCTAATTAGAAAGAACTATCAAACAAGAATAAAGAAATCATTAATAGCTTATCATTAGAAAGAATTGTCAAACAAGAATAAATAGATCATAAAAGTAAATCAAAAGCTTTAACAATTTCCACATCAACAAATCAATGGGATCACATAGCTTTCACATAATTTCCATACCTCTAAGTTGAATTCCATAGCCCGTCATAGGGTTCACATATCATATTATACACCTATGCATTTCACAGCCTGTCCATAGGGTTCACATATTACATTATACACCTATGCATTTCACAGCCTGTCCATAGGGTTCACATACTACATTATATACCTATGCGTTTCATAGCCCGTCCATAGGGTTCACATACTAAATTATACACCTATGCGTTTCATAGCCCGTCCATACGGTTCATATATTATATTATACACCTATGCGTTTCATAGCCCGTCCATAGGGTTCACATACTACATTATACACCTATGTGTTTCATAGCCCGTCCATACGGTTAACATATTATATTATACACCTATGCGTTTCATAGCCCGTCCATAGGTTCCACAATTTATTATACCCCTATGCGTTTCATAGCCTGTTCATAGGGTCAGCATATTATATTATACACCTATGTGTTTCATAGCCCGTCCATAGGTTCTACATATCAATTAATCGGCACATGGGGCTAAAATCATTACAGCATACTTGGCACTAGGCCATATTTCATAACCCAATCTCTTCTTTCCCACATTTTACATCATCTCCACATATTTCACATCAATATCAATTTCAACAACAAGCCATTCAATTCAAGATGTCAAGTACACATGAGACCAACCATGAATCCTCGGCATATACAATATCTCAGAGATCAAACACCTCATGTTTATTGACAATGGAACTTTAAACACCAAGGGCTCTTCTAAATTAATAGAGAGGGTAGACCAACCCGCAATAAAAACACACATCAAAGGCATATGCAAATAATTGCACCAATTATTCTTGAATCCTTCTTTTTCAATCATGACTTTATACAATTATAAAATTTAAGTTCTCGGCACATTGGCCACACTCTATTTCCCAAATTCATTTGATTACTTTAAACATTTCTACACATAGAGGATTTCACATAGTTGTGCATAAGATATGCAACTCAATCTCAATTTAAGGTCTTAGCATTTCAATACATGATTCATATTCCTTGCACCCTTTTTAAGTTATCAACAATATCACCTTGATCATATTGGAATGCATCTTTTACAATTACAGGGTCACAACACCAATTCATGTAAAGTACCAATCACAGCAAGAATCCAAAGTTCAATCTGACCACATTTGCACAGGCACTTACTTCACTTCCAAACATCTTTGTACATTACCAACAACTAGACACAATCAATCAAATACATTTGATATATATAAGAACAATTCGGAGGATCAACCATACAGAGCTATCTCACATAATTTGGCATCAAAATCTCAATTTAAACTTGACTTGAAGTCTAGACATTTTATCACATAGTTCCCATTTTTTACATATCCTCATTTACCAAGAATAACATATAAAACACATTGAGGTACATCCTTCACATATATTATTGCAACACCCAAATCCTTTGAAATAATGAATACTACATAAATCATATTTTGGACTTACAATCTCACACAGGGACACCATGGGAGCTCAATTTCAAAGAAGAGGGAGTTTTAGCCATACATACCTTTCTTGAGCTTTCCTTTAATTACTACGATATTCCGGAAATTATAGCAACTTCAATCTATTTTGAGACATAGCAAAATTTAACACAAATTTAGAAGATATTCATAATTTTAGCTCATTTGAGCATTTTATCAAATATTAGACGAGCATCTTGATTTTAAATCCCCTTTTCAAGATTTCCTTCATTCCCTAACCTAATCTTTACTTATTTATGTTAACCAATCTTCCCATAAACCTAAGTTGTACAAGCATGTATACACAATACTAATACACCCGTGAATCATACCTCAATAACCCATCTTATACTCCAAGCTCGAAATTAAAACCTAGGGTATATAATCTTACCGCTTAGATGAAGAACTTGTGATAGGGTTGTTTGATTATTGAAGATTGATGCAAGATTTGGATAATTTAAATGTTGGGTTCCTCATTCTCTCTCTAAAATGCTCATCTCTCTCTAAAATAAGTAATAAATGAGCCCAAAATGATGCCCAAAGCCTATATATTAAAAAGGGGTCGGGTTATAAAAAGAGGGAAATTAACCCTCCGAAATCAAGTATCCATCCTAGGACATTTTAATTTCACCGCAGAATCGCATTTTTCCAACTTTTGATAATTTGATCATTACATTGTGTAGCAATGTCCAAATGACGAAAGGTTTGAAGCGTTGGAAACTAGACTCAAAGACTTTAATTTTATAGGTTATCCATCACATAAAACCTTATACATATTTAGATATGCTCGTTCAAAATATGGACTAGTGCAAGCTCATTGGAAATTTTAGCCTATTATGGACTTTTCCAAATTTTCTTAGACTTAGCCCTTTCCTTGGACCCCAAATTACTTACCATAAGATTTGTACACATATTTACAAAATCCAATGAATGTACACCATTTTAATAGCACATAAAAATATTATAATAATCCTACGTGATACCACAAAATCCTATATTACCTAGCAAAATTTGTTGGGGTCTTACACCATGCTCAAGCAGTTTTAGCCACCATAGTAGTAGCTATTCGCAGGCTGGGGGAGGCAATCAGACCCTCGCTGCTCGCACACCTGAGTAGGTAGTACAGGGATTACAGACTCCAAAGGTACCTCCCGCTCAGCCAGTTGCACCATTCTAGGAGTTCAGGGTTCCAACTATGCTTGAGGATGATCAACATCGCCTCGAGAGGTTTGGTAGACTTTAGCCTTTGACATTCAGTAGTGCTAAGGGTGAGGATACCCAGGGTTTTCTTGACAGGTGTCAGCGTATGCTCCGTACAAAGGGGATTCTTGTGTCTAGTGGTGTGGCATTCACCACCTTTCAGTTTAATGAGGCTGCCTTCACTTGGTGGGAGGCGTGTGAGAGGCGTAGGCTGACTGGTGCAACACCTTTGACTTGGCAGGAGTTATCCACTCTCTTCTTGGAGAAGTATGTGCCGCAGTTCCGCAGAGAGGAGTTGCGCAGGTAGTTTGAGTGGCTATGGAAGGGAGATATGATTGTGTCTTAGTATGAGATAAGGTTTTCATAGTTGGCTCATCATGCTGTTTGGATGGTTCCATCGGATCGGGAGCAGATTAGGAGATGTTTTGATGGCCTTAATTACCATCTCCGTGTTCTTATGACCAGAAAGAGAGTATTGGGTGCTTCATTTGAGTAGGTAGTTGATATAGCTAGAGATATTGAGGCGGTTCACCGTCAATATCAAGAGGAGAGGGAGGCCAAGAGGCCTTGAGGTTCTGGCAGTTACAGTGGCGCTCCTTAAAGGGGCCTGCTCCAGTAGGGTAGGGGTCGTTCTTTTAGGCCCGCTCAGTTGGCTCGTCCCGAGTATCATGGGGCATCTTCAGGTCGTGGTTATCATGGTTCTCAGCAGAGTCAGCCTTCACTCAGCACTCTTCTAGCACAGAGTTTATCTCGAGCCCCATCTGTTCAGGGTTCTTCTAGGCCGAGTGCGTCAGCTAGTCACTCTGGTGCGAGGGGTTCCCTTCAGTCCCATTCTCCAGCACCCAGGAGTTGTTATGAGTGCAGAGAGTTTGGGCATATGTAGAGGCAGTGTCCTCGTCGTGCTACTAGCTCATCTCAACAGAGGGGTCAGCCTTCGTCTTCTAGACAATTTCATCAGCACCCGCCCCGCCAGCTTGGGGTGAGGGTCAGACAGCCAGGGGTCGCCCTAGAGGTACAGGTCAATCAGGCGCTGGTCAGGCTCATTTTTATGCTCTTCAGGGCAGGACAAATGTTATTGCTTCAGATGTTGTCATTACATGTATTATTTTAGTCTGCCACAGGGATGCCTCAGTCTTATTTGATCCTAGTTCCACCTATACTTATGTGTCATCATATTTTGCTCATTATTTGGGTACGTCCCGATGGTGTCTTGCTTTACCAATTCCTATATCTACCCCGGTGGGTGAAACTATTATTGTAGATCATATGTATTAGTCATGTTTGGTGACTATTGGGGGTTTGTAGACCCGAGTTGATCTATTGCTATTGAGCATGGTGGATTTTGATGTTATTTTGGGCATGGATTGGTTATCTCCGTGTCATTCTATTATAGACTGTCATGCTAAGACAGTCACTTTGGCTATACTGGGTGTACCGAGGATCGAGTGGCATGGTGTGACTGACTATGTTCCTAACAGGGTTATTTCATACTTAAAGGCCCAGCGTATGGTTGGGAAGGGTTGCCTTTTGTATTTGGCGTTTGTTAGGGATGTTGGAGCCGAGACTCCTAGCATTGATTATGTCCTAGTTGTGAGGGAGTTTCTCGATGTATTTCCTGTAGACCTATCGGGCATGCCGCCGAACAGGGATATTGATTTTGGTATTGACCTAGCACCGGGCACTCAACCCATTTCTATTCCACCATATCATATGGCACCAGCAGAGTTGAAAGAATTGAAGGATCAACTTCAGGAACACCTAGATAAGGGGTTCATTCGGCCTAGTGTGTCATCTTGGGGTGCAACTGTTCTATTTGTGGAAAAGAAGGATGGCACCATGAGAATGTGCATTGACTACAGGAAATTGAACAAAGTAACAGTGAAGCACAAGTATCCTCTGCCTCTCATTAATGATTTATTTGACCAGCTTCAAGGAGCGAGGGTGTTCTCCAAGATTGATCTCTGTTCAGGCTATTAGCAGTTGAAGATCAGGAATTCAGATATTATGAAGACTGCTTTCAGTACTAGATATAGGCGCTATGAGTTTCTTGTTATGTCTTTTGGGCTGACCAATGCCCCAGCAGCGTTCATGCATTTGATGAACAGTGTATTTCGGCCATATCTGGATTCGTTCCTTATTGTTTTTATTGATGATATTCTGGTGTACTCGCATAGCCAGGAGGAGCACGCACAGCATTTGCGAGTTGTATTGCAGATATTGAGGGAGGAGAAGCATTATGCAAAGTTCTCAAAGTGCAAGTTTTTGCTCAGCTCAGTAGCTTTCTTGGGGCACGTGGTGTCCAGCGACGGTATTAAAGTTGACCCAAAGAAGATAGAGGCCGTTTAGAGTTGTCCTAGACCGACCTCAGCCACAGAGATTCGTAGTTTTCTCGGTTTGGCAGGTTATTATCGCCGGTTTGTTCAAGGATTTTCCTCTATTGCATCGCCATTGACCAAGTTGACTCAGAAGGTTACTCCATTTGTTTGGACGGTCGAGTTCAAGAAGAGCTTTCAGAAGCTTAAGACAGCCTTGACCATGGCTCCAGTATTGGTTTTGCCCTCAGCTTCAGGTTCTTATATCATTTATTGTGATGCTTCGAGAGTTGGGATCAAATGTGTATTGATGCAGGATAGTAGAGTTATTGCTTATGCTTCTCGTCAGTTGAAGCCCCAAGAGAAGAACTACCTTCTACATGATTTGGAGTTGGCTGCTATAGTTCATGCTTTGAAGATTTAGAGGCACTACTTGTATGACGTATCTTGTGAAGTATTTACCGATCATCGTAGCCTTCAGCATTTGTTCAAGCAAAAGGATCTTAATTTGAGGCAGTGGAGGTGGCTAGGTTACTTAAGGACTATGATATTACCATTCTGTATCACCCGGGGAAGGCCAATGTAGTGGCCGATGCTTCAAGCCGAAAGGCAGTTAGTATGGGGAGCTTGGTGTACATTCCAGTTGGGGAGAGGCCATTTTCAGTCGATGTTCAGGCCTTGGCCAATCGGTTGGTGAGACTAGATATTTCGGATCCCAGTTGGGTGTTGGCTTGTGTGGTTTCTCGGTCTTCCTTATATGATCGCACCAGAGAGAGCCAATATGATGAACCGCATTTTCTTGTCCTTAAGGACATGGTTCAGCATGATGATACAAGAGACGTGACTATTGATGAGGATGGTGTGTTGCGGATGCAGGGCCGGATTTGTGTGCCCAATGTGGATGGGTTTCGGGAGTTGATATTAGAGGAGGCCCATAGCTCGCGGTATTCCATTCATCCGGGTGCCGCGAAGATGTATCAGGACTTGAGGTAGCACTATTGGTGGAGGAGAATGATGAAGGATATTGTAGGATTTGTGGCTCGGTGTCTCAACTGTCAGCATGTTAAATATGAGCATCAGAGACCGTGTGGCATACTTCAGCGGATGATTATTCCCAAGTGAAAGTGGGAAAGAGTCACTATAGATTTTGTGAGCGGTATTCCTCGGACTTTGAAGAAGTTCGATTCGAATTGGGAGATTGTGGATCGGCTGACCAAGTCCGCGCACTTCGTTCCGATATGTACTACCTATTCTTCGGAGCGGCTTGCAAGGATCTTTATCCGGGAGATTGTTCAATTGCATGGTGTTCCAGTGTCTATTATCTCAAATAGACGTAGTTAGTTTACTTCTCAGTTCTGGAGGACATTTCAGCGAGAGTTGGGTACGCTGGTAGAGTTGAGCACAACATTTCATCCTCAGACGGACGTGCAGTCTGAGCGCACTATTCAGATATTGGAGGACATGTTGCGTGCCTGTGTTATTGATTTTGGAGGTTCTTAGGATGAGTTTTTTCCGCTTGCAGAGTTTTCCTACAACAACAGTTATCACTCGAGCATTCAGATGGCTCCGTATGAGGCGTTGTAGATCTCTAGTGGGTTGGTTCGATCCCGGCGAGGCTAGGCTATTAGGGACAGAGTTGGTTCAGGATGCATTAGAAAAGGTGAAGCTGTTTCAGGAGAGACTTCGTACAACACAGTCACGTCAGAAGAGTTATATGGACCGGAAGGTTCGAGATGTGTCTTCTATGGTTGGTGAGAAGGTCTTGCTAAAGGTTTCGCCCATGAAGGGTGTTATGCGGTTTGGAAAGAAAGGGAATCTGAGTCCACGGTTTATTGGGCCTTTTGAGGTATTTAGGAGGATTGGCGAGGTGACTTATGAGCTTGCCTTTCCACCCAGCTTATCAGGCATGCACCCGGTATTTCATGTGTATTTGCTCCGAAAGTATGTTGGAGACCCGTCTCATGTATTGGATTTCAGCACTGTTTAATTGGATGGCGATTTTACCTATGATGTGGAGCCGGTGGCTATTTTGGGTTGTCAGGTTCGAAAGTTGAGATCAAAGGATATAGCTTCGGTAAAAGTGCAGTGGAGAGGTCGGCCCGTGGAGGAGGTTACTTGGGAGATCGAGAAGGAGATGTGGAGAAGATACCCTCACCTGTTTGAGGGTCTAGGTATGTTTCTTGACCTGCTCGAGGATGAGCGTTTATTTTAGTTGGGGAGGATGTGATGACTCGGCCCGTCGTCACGTGAGTTACCGCCCTATTTTCCTCATTTTCTGCTTCCTTATGTTTCATTGTAAGAGTTTTGGGTGAATGAGTCAAATTGGATTGGTTTTGGAAGGAAATGAGACACTTAGTCTCTTTAAGGAAGGTTTGTTTTGGAAAACTCAACCAGATGTTGACTTACGAGTTAGAGCGCTCGGATGCGAATTTCGATGATTCGGTTAGCTTCGGGGAATGATTTTTGACTTATTAGCGTGATAGAAATTGGTTTTGGAGGTCCGGTGTAGAGTTAGGCTTGAATTGGTGAAGTTAGCATTTTGGCGAATTCCGATTGATAGGTGAAATTTTGATCCGAGGGTCGGAATGGGATTCCGAGATTTGCTGTAGCTTCTTTATGTGATTTGGGATGTGTGTGCAAAATTTCAGGTCATTCGGATGTAATTTGGTTGGGTTTTTGATCAAATGTGTGTTTCGGAAGTTTTTGAAGAACTTAGGCTTTAATCCGGTGAGAATTGATGATTTTAGTGTTGTTTGATGTGTTTTGATTATTAGAATAAGTTTGAATGATGTTTTAGGATGTGTTGGTGCTTTTGGTTGAGGTCCCGGGAGCCTCAGGGTGATTTCGGATGGCTAACGGGAATATTTAAACTTGGAAAATATTGCAGAAACTTCAGATCAGCTGTTGCAGGACCAGGATTTTGACCTTCGCATTCGCGTATGGGCCCTCGCAATCGCGAAAGGATCGGGTGTTGAGTCATCGCATTTGCGTGAAGTCATACGCGTTCGCGTATAAGGAGTTGGTTCACAGGACTGTTGTCCTTCACGTTCGCGTGGAGCAGTACGCATTCGCGTAGGCTTAGTGATTCAGACCTTCGTGTGCTCATGAGTGTAACCGCGTTCGTGAAGGGTATTACTGGTAGTAGCAAATTTTGTTCATCACAAATGTGAAAGGTCCCTCATGTTCTCATAGAGGAAAAGAAGTCTAGACAGAAGGGTTTTATTAAATATTTCATCGGCGAACCAAGTCTTATTTCCACCATTTTTAAACAACCTTGAGAGCTTTTGGATGTGAATTGAAGGAGATTTCGACTGGGTGTGATTGGAGGTGAGTCTTATGACCTAAATACATGATTTAGTGGTAGAATTAACATAGAAATTTATGGAAATTTGTTAAAAAGGGGGAAAAGCTAGGGCTTGGAATTTGATATTTCAAAGTGGGATTTGATGGGTTATTTGGGCTCGGATTTGAGAGTTTTTGGTATGCATAGACTCGTGACGAGATAAGGAATCCGATGATGTTAAATTTTTTGATTTTCGAGAAGTGGGCCCCGGGCTAATTAGGTTTTGCAAATTTTATGAATTTCTATATTTTTCGAGTCTTTTCGATTGGGGTATGTCCTCCTAGACTATTGTAACATATTCATTGTGGTTTTGATCAGATTCGATGCGCGAAGAGGTCAGTTTGCGGGCAAGGGCATAGCGAGCTAGGATTTTGGTCGGCTTGAGGTGAGTAATGATAGTAAATGATATCCTTAGGGATTGAAACCCCGGATTTGCACAATGTAGTGCTATGTTTAGGTGAAACACGCACCTTATGACGAGCGCGAGGTTATTTACTATTGGGGATTGTGACTTGGTCCATCCCATTTGATATCTTACCGCGTATTTAACTGAAATATGTTGGTTATCAACATGATTTGGGCTTCATGCTAACTACTTGAGTCCTTCGTGGATTTTTATCACTCTTTCCTCACTATTTGATACATTACTTGAACTCAGTCCTGTTGATTATACTGTTTTACAAACTCAGCCACTTTTATTGAAATTTTGGGACTTAATTGATATTTCCACTACTGTTTGGGCTGAGCACTACTATTTTGTTGATGCCCAAGGGGCTTTTGATGTTTTATGGACTAAGTGAGGCCAAGGGCCTGAGATACATTTATATGCCACGAGGTGGCTGGAGTGACGAGAGGAGGCTTTTAGGCCTTGCGAGTGATGTGAGGAGGCTCTCAGGCCTCGAGTGTGATGTGAGAAGGATTTCAGGACTCATGTTGATATAGCGCTTAGGCCGTAAGGGGCCCTTCCGGGGTATGCACACCCAAAGTGAGCGCGGGTACCGATGTGATATGAGAGTGAGCCCGAGGGGCTGATATTATGCTGAGTGACTGATACTAAGCCCGAGGGGCTGATGCTGTTCTGAGTGATTGATACTGGGCCCGAGGGGCAGATTTCTACTCACTAATTACTTGTTGTTTTACCTGATTTACCAGTTTTTAAAAGGATATTTCATTTAACTATTTATTGTTTTACTATTTTTCTGCCTGATATAGAATTGCTTTGTGCAGTTATGTGTTTTCATGCCTTCTGTTATTATTTATTATTATTACTCACTGGGTCGGAGTACTCACATTACTCCCTGTACCATGTGTGGAGATACACGCATAGAGGAGTCTGCGCCTGAGCGCTGATTCTTTCCAGACCAGGCAACGAGTTGGAGTGACGAGGTAGTTGTTGACGTCCGCAGCCCCTTGTCTCCCCTATTCTATATATTTTGAGTTCCTTCGGACTATTGTATCAGATTTTATATTCCGTAGACTCATTATAAACTCTGTAGTAGCTTATGACTTGTGACACCCCAGTATGGGCTATGTCGGGATGGTTTCCCTCATTATTGTTGCTATTTCTGCATTATTTGCTATATTAAGCATGTGTTAGAATTATTATTGTTTACTAATTGCTTTAAAAAATGTGTTGGCATTGTTCTTGCTGGCCTTGTCTTCACGATAGGTGCTATCACGACCGGTTTGGGATTGGGTCATGACACTTCACCTAAGCTTTGAGTAGGGAACTTTTTGAAAGAAACAGGGTGAAGCTAGAGTTATTGAAGCCAAATTAAGAACCTGATTCTTCATCAGTTGGCTATGAAAATCACCTTGCGAAAAAATAAGCTAAAGCGTTTTCTAACCAAGCCTAACTCACATTGATACTGTGGCAGGTAAACATCAATGACGATCATAAAAGCTAAAGGTACAATTATGAACTGCGAAATAAGAGCTGCTAAAAACTTTTTTCAAAAAACTGTTCGAGCATCAGGTTCCTGTACCACATGTTAGTAGTAATGTGTTCTTTGGCATGCTTTCTAAAAAGGGTTAAGAAAATTAATTCAACTGCCACATCATTTGACTTTTCAAAATCTAGATGTCATGTCTTGTCTTTCAAATCCCTTCATCCCATCTGCACGATAACGTTTCCCCACAAACCTACCACCATTTTTAGGACTGTTCATGACCAGTTTCTCTATCTTCTAATCATTAGCCTTCTTCGCATAAAACTCTCTTTCTCTCTTACAACAAGTCATGAACCTTTATGTCTTTTGTGTCTCTGTAATCTTCTCTTTACATTTCTTTCACTCAACTTCCCTGTCAAATCATCCTATAATGGCAATCGAATGATTGCTTCCTTCTCCTACCATTAACACTACTCCCACTTCCCTATCATCCTTAAAGTCATCTCCAGAAATTCACTCTCCCAGTCTTTCCAATGTTACTCCACCCACACCTGTTTCCTCCTTATTTTCTATTGTTTTCCTTTTCCGTCTAACTCTATTTCCTTTCCATGTGTTAAAAACCCAATGTTTCCTCATTCCTCTGATCTCACCAAAGAACACTCAGGAAGGGTTACTTCATAGGTGTAAGAGGTCTCTGAGGATGATCCTGATCAGTATCTAAACTCCTCCCTTTTTGACTCAATTATTCTCATAGAGTCACCCGAAAAGGAAGCAGCGCACAATGTCATGGCTATCGCTACTGAGAGTCTGTTGAATGAAAGAACCTATCTCTTGTCTGAGTATCAGGGCGATGAAACTCCATTCCTAGGCGATGAAAGAACCATGGTTCACGTCGAGTCTTTAATCCATAAAACTATCCCAGAAAAACTTTCTGGAGGACCTGATTCTCTTGCAGATAAATACACTCACGAACCTCTTGATTATCCTAATCCCTTAGAATGCTCTTCCAACTCACCCCCTATATAGCAGAAAGAGGGATTTGAGTCTACCTTACAGAAAATTAAGAGTAATGATTGAAATACAAAGTAGAGCAATCGTGAAGGGTATCAGTAAGTCTAAGAAGAGTATATTTGAGCAAGCTATGTCTGAAGAAGATACTGTAGGGCTTGCAAGTTGGAAAGAAAAGTCTGTTAAAGGATCTAGAAAATGAAAATGGGAAACTGTAGGGGAACCTAGTTCTCTGAAGACCATGCTTAGTGATAGTGGTCTTTGGCACGAGAGATTTAGAACTCAAAAAGTCTTGTGGGGTTGCATTTGATCTGGCAATTTTAGAGATTGCTTGTATGAGGCAAATTCTGGAAATAGTGGAATTTCAACAATGGGAGCAATTGTTTCAGGAGAACATGCCTATGGTGTACAAAGATGCGGTACAAAACTTCTATGCATCCCTCTTCACTGTTGAGGGTGATCACATCTGTATGCTAGTAAATAGAGTAGACATTGTACTTGATGCTTCAAAATTGGGGAAGGTTGTCAAAATTCAACGTGAAGGAATGTCCTCAGTCAAAGGTGTCTGTGGTTTCAATTTTAAGAGAGCTATTATGAAAGAGTAAGCTATTCAGCAGGTAGAACAGGTACATAAGAAAATGCTACATCCTGAATATCATCTTCTCTTTGAGCTGGTTAATAAAGTACTTTTACCTCGCTCTGAGAGGTGGTCCATTACTACAAAGTCTGATCTGGTCTTAATGGAAGCTTTTGATGAGTTTGTCCAGATCAATCTGCCAGCAATCATAATAGATCATATGTAAAAAATGGCAAACTTTAAAGGTGGGAATCATGGGATTTTATATGGGTTTCTGCTCACTCAAGTGTTTAAGTTTTACAAGGTTCTCTTGGGTAATCCTAATGTTGGTACACGCAAGCAACCCTTCTCTAAGACTACTCTTGAAAAATATGAGTGCGTAGAAAAGGTTGGTGGAAACATCTCGACTATTTCTTAGATGATCAATGCTCAACATGCTGCTTCTGAAGATATAAGAAGGTTGAGGGCTTAGAATGCCATATTAGAAAATCAGCTCGTTCAAGCTGTTAAAGGACCCGGTTCTATCAATTCCCCAAATGAAGAAGTTGTTCGCTTGACAAAGAAAAATGATAATCTTCTTGCAAAACTGCTTGAAAAGCAGCTGTCTGCAAATGCCTGACTGGACCTGGTTCTCAATGCACTTGCCACTTCCCTCTCCTAGTCTTCCTCGTGTAGAGCCCCTTAGATATATCCTAGTGACCAGGTATCTTTTGTAATGATGTTTTGTGGCTGCTCTTTCTATTTTTGTTTGCCTTTTTTTTGATGGCGTGCTGGATTTCACCATTACTGCTCCTGTTTGCTCAGTCCATTGTAATATCAATGAAACAACTCCTCTTTTGCTTGTACAATGTTATTTTCCTCTGACTTTTCTTTTCTGTTATGTTGTGTGCACATATGTGGCATGAGTTGTGTGTGTTAGACTTCTTTATGTTGTTTGCCTGCTTGTGTGTTTTTAATGATGCCAAAGAAATTGTGTAATTAAGGGGGATCTAATTAAGCGGGAACCTGGTGACCAAGTGATTGAAACAGGGGATCTAATTAAAGAGAAACCTTGGGTGGTTCCTGGTGCCTTATCTGGTTATTTTTGCTCTAAATAGATACTATCAATGTCTAAGTTTGTCATCACCAAAAAGGGAGAAATTGATGGATTTTCAATGTCTTTGCCTTATATTTTTTGTATTTGGATGATCTAACAAACTTACTGTTAAGAACCAGATCGGGAACCTGTCTCACTTGGTACACATTTCAAATGAACAAAGTTTAGCCTGAGCTCATGCTAATTAACTACTACAAAGAGGAACATGACAGGGACCTGATCCCTTGGTGTTCTCTGACAGAAGTACAAGTTAACTATACAGCTGAAAGGCAATTGAAGAAAGTAACTGCCTGCAATTGTTCACGCGACAGTGTAGCAGACAGTGCAATAGTCACTTCCCATTAAAGAGTCGTGTACTAAGAATTGACATCATACTTATGTTGTCTTTTGTAGTATAATAACATGGTGCAAGGAACCAGATATTCACTTGAGCATTTAGTGATGTTCTCTCAAGCATTAAAGTGTTGATCCAACATTGAAGTCACAAGTGTGTCAAGAATAAGAAGACAACTCCACTAAAGGATCAGTTTCACAATAATTCTATGTGTATCCGTAGTTGAGTTGTAATCTTGTTATTTGTTCTTCATTGTAACTCCTATTCTGCTTTCTTAGAAACTGTGTATTAGGAAACCCAAAACCACAAACCCTCTAAGTTTGTGTTCTGGCTAGAGTTAGTCATAAGTTAAAGTCTTTGTAACTAGAGAGTGACAAAGTGGCTTGTGTTAAGAGTATCACAAGATAGTTAACTTGAAGTCTTTTTAATAGAGTCATTGCAAAGTGGCATGTAATAGTAAGATTACAAGTTAGTGAAATTTAAAGCCTACAAGTGTAGGTCGTGATTTTTGTTCCCTTGAGTGGAATTTTTCTACGTAAAAATCTTGTGTCTCTTTTTCTTACTGCGTCATAAGTATTCTCAATGGGAACTCATAGAGGATCAGGTACTCTATAGTTTGGTGAACTCATATAAACTAAAAGAAGGAATTACCGTGGTTCGAGGTGGCGAAGAGTAAAGCAGGGGCGGAGCTCGAAATCTAGCTGTGGGTTTGGTCAAATCCAATAAGTTTTGCTCAAATAGTATATTTATTTAAGATATATCTTAAATATGTATAAATATTAAATTTACAATCCAGTTATGAATTGATAAATTCATCGTTCTAAATTCATAACCCAAAAAGTTAAAATCTTAACTCCCCGTCCAGAGTGGAGAGATCACCTATTGAATATCGAATACGCAAAGTAGTAACTCTATTAATGATTTACAAATGGCGAGGGAAACTGAGTTCAGGTTAAGCACAAAAGGAGGTCACTTGGTGGAGTCCAATAAATAATTGTGTTAATGAAGACTGATTTAGGTATACTCACAAAGCTCGATTAACTAATAATGAAATCCTTGTCATTTGCGCGTTTTCCGCAATAATAAATATATTTTCCAAATCTCTTTACCTAAAAGTGGTCAGACGCGTAGTCCACCGTCCAAAAAAAAAAAAAAAAGAAGAATATTTCAGCATCTTGACACTGCTTACTTTTTTAATTTAGTGTAGCGTGTACGTTCTAAACCATAAATTACTATCTGGGAAACGCATCTTTAACATGTGCTCAAGGGATACTAGTAAATAAACAGTACTATTAAAACGCAATTTATAGTAGTAAAGAGTGAGAACATGCACAAATGCTAACTATATGTGCCGAAAAGTAGTGACTATGGGGCGCCATGCGTCGTAGTCTAAATTTGTCGATTAAAAATTGAGGTGAAAATTATATGTCGTAAACCAATATATTCTTTTAGGTTGAATAAGAAGGTCTTTGACCCAAAATTCACGTGTTTAATTCAAAATCTGCTACCTAGACATTGTAGTAGGTAGTAGCTAGAACGCATACTAGTTTGTTTTCTCCGGTTGGATGTATGTTGTCATGTAATGCAATAGGGAGGGTGACTTTGTTCTATGCAAAGCTCTTTAATCTTAATACATATGCTTATCATGTAACATCGAAATATTATCTTTCACTCAAGAGCATACTTGTTGAATTAGAGTAGTAGAATCTTTTCTGCTGTGAAAAGAACATGCTGAAAGATGAAGCTATTCTGATAACTTTCTCAAAAAGGAATTATTCACTCTGGAAAGAGAAATATTGAAAGATGGAACTTGGGGGTGTGTTTGGTAAGAAGAATATTTTTCAATTTTATCAAGTTTGGTTTACTTAAATATTTTGTAAAATATTTTTTCATGAACTCATTTTATTTAAATTGGAGGAAAATGTTTTTCTACCAAGAGGGGGAAAAGTATTTTTTAAATTGAAGTTTACGCTATTATCTTTTGCATTACTTCAGCATAAAGAGGAAAGCTTCTCCGTTAGTTCTTTTTTGGCGCCTTCTTGATACCCTATAATAAAATCATTCATCTTCTCTTATGAAAAGAAGCTTATACGCCATGTTCTATTGTCATAGATCCATGGTCAGTGAATCGAACGATGCCCATCATTATTCAAGATGACACTTATAGAGACGTGAGCAATTGGCGTTCATTACCAAATCCTTTTTGCCCAGAGTTTGGAGTTGAGGACATTATAGATGGTAGTCGCCATTCAGAATCAAAAACTTTTCTCCTAATGGTTGAACCAGATGAATGTATAGCTGCTATTAAAGCATACATACAAGAAGAAAAGGGAATTTCCTTTAAGAAACAGAAGCTGTTGAATGAGGAGTGTGGACCTTTACGAGATACTCAAGACTCTTCCTTCGGTGGGAATCAAGAAAGGTGCTATCTTAGTCCTTCGATATGCACCAATAACCCCAATCTCTGTGAAAACGCCTACTGGACATACTATTTTGTAGGAACCGGCCCGGACCGGGCACGAACTCATGGTCCCGGGCTAAATGGATCGGGCCTACGGGCTAAGTCGGCTAAGTGGGCCCAACGGCTAAATATTTAAAAAACAAAACGTTAAATAGAAATTAGAGACAAAAAGATGTTAAAAAATATTTAAGACAATGCCTTGTAAATTTATTATAGAATCGTGACCTAAATTTTTAAATTCAAATTTAATGACAAAAGTATTGTAAAGAGATATTCAAAGCAATGCCTTGTAATAATATTATAGCATTTAAAAATATGGAAATATCTTTCTTAGTCTTCCTCCCACCATGGAATGAGCACAACAAGATGCTAATACCAACATTGAGAAGAAAAAGAAACTAATCAAGATGTACCAATATACAAGTTACGTAATACATACTAATTTTTGTTCATATAATTTACATGGTACCTCTTATAAACTTCATAAATCTTTCAAGGTCCGGAGGAATTTTCATTGGTGGTGGCGAAAAAGTAGCTTGGTCATCGCCGATTCCATTGTCAGGCGAAGCAGCATCCTCCGCAAGTTCAGCTAGCATTTCTTCGTAAGCTTCGTCTTCCTCTGGTTGTGATTCAGCAAGTCCAAAATTTCTTCTTTCCGAACGGATCCAATCTCTAATAAGTACTGATTTTTTTAAGCTCTCCCTCATAGATACTCTATAATCATCAATTTGAAGTCTTGCTTGACTGAAAGTGCTATCTGATGCCACTGTTGAAGCTTGAATAGTTAAAATATCTCGGGCCATCCTTGAAAGAACCGAAAGTATTTTTCTTTGTCCATCCACCATTGCAAAAGATTAAAGGAGCCATCAGGATTCACTTTCTCAATTCCCAACGACGAATAAATTACAAGCTCATTTATTTGTGAAAACTTATTACCACTAGAACCTTGAGAACCACTAAACTGTCACGACCCATTTTCAAAAATAGATAGTGATGGCGCCCAATACCATTATCGGGCAAGCCAACGTAGAAAATGTACTTTAGTTCTCATTTTTACTTTTACCCAAAATAAGTGCAGAAGTTTATAAAGCTCAAGACAAATTAGAAATTGACAATAATGTGACCAAATAGTTATACAACCCCAAAAATGATAGTCTACTAACGTGTGTGCCAAGACCTGGTGTCACAAGCAATGGGCAACTAGTAGGATATATACAATAATAAAAATATCCTAATGTCTGAGATAGAATAGACAATAAAAGTAAGGAAATGATTCCATCAAGCTGCTGAAAGTCACAGGAAGAGAGCAACTCACAGTGGAAGTCTTAAGCTATGAATCAGGGGTGCGCACCAAACTGATAGCCAGATGTACCTGCCTCAGATCCTGTACAATTAAGTACAGAAGTGTAATACGAGTACATAAGCAATATGTATCGAGTAAGTATCCCGTCTAATCTCGAAGAAGTAGAGATGAGAGGTCGACTTGACACTTACTAGGGTCAAATAATATAATAAAGTATTCTGCTAGGCAGGATAGTTACAGTTAATCAACAGCATGCAGCAAGAGGTAATAAGTCATGTCCTTAACAATTTTGCAGTTCATCGTATACATTTCAAGTATTTAGCAGAACAAGTCATGGATAAGATTTCACATATATATGTCTCGTGCACACATTATGCCGAGGTCGATGACCCGATCCAACAGAAAATAAATTGTGCACTGCCAGAGGGTCGAATGGCGCAAACCATAGATGCATCTATTTCTACCGAGGCGATCTGCCCGATCCACAAATGTCAATTAATATCAAGAATCACATGAATGCGCATTTATTTCCAAATAAATTTATATAAGTGTCCAACAAGTATATATATATATATCCGCTTATATTCCTTCCCAAATTTCTAGCATATCCTAAGTGATCACATTGCTGAGAAAATATAGAGACATTCACAGATATAGCATGATACGGGTCCTAGACTACTCGAAGAATTAATATGATAGTAGCTACGAACGGACTCTCGTCACCTAGTGAGTACGTAGCCCCCGCATTGAGTAGCAAATTATTCAATTATTATACCTATGGGGACAATTCCCTCTTACAAGGTTAGAAAGAAGACTCACCTCGCTCCAAGTGCACTTCCAATACCAAGAACGAGCCCTAACCCTCAATTCGGAGCCGAACGATCCCAAACTAGTTAAATGAGGTAGAAACTAATTAATATAAGCTCATAAAATCGAATTCTAACTATTGAAGAAATTTCCCAACCATTAACACAAGTTTCCTAAAATCCGACCCCTAGCCCACATGCCCGGATTCGAAATTTTTCAAAGGAAGTTGTTCTCTATAACCTAAGGATTATTAATATATAATTTCTAGTCCATTTCATAATTTTTTTTTTTGTAAAATCAAACTTTTATTAAAACCTTAGATCTAGCTATAATTCCTTGATTTCTTCAAATCTTTAGCTGTTAATCTACCCAAAACTCGAGTGTTAAGCTTAGAAACAAGGGGGATGAACTTACCTCAAAATGCTATGTGAAAATCCCTTCTCAATAGCTCCAAAATCGCTCAATGCTCGTGTTCCAAATGGTCAAAAATGGCTGGAGCTCGAATTAAATGAAGCTCACTGCCCATCAGTTTTCGCTTATGTGGTCAGGGGACCGCATCTGTGAGAAAGGACCGCACCTGCAAAATTGGCTGGGACAGCTTTTGCGGTTTGGCCTAGCCAGCTCTGGGCCCCCTCTGCGGTAGATGAACCGCATCTGCAGTCCCGCACCTGCGGTCCTCCAACCGCAGGTGCGGTTCTGACAGAAGCAGTAGCTTCGGCACTTCTAAAAAATTTTCCACTTCACGCGAACCTTGTCCGTTTGATGCTCGGGGTTCCCGGGCCCCGCCCGAACATATCGACAAGTCTGAAATTACGAAACAGACCTACTCGAACCTTCAGAATGCCCGAAACAATGCTAAATCTAAGAATCACCCCCTAAAACCAATTGAATCAAACTTACGAACTTCAAGTTCTTAATCTTCCTATAACGGGCCAAAATGCCCTTAGACTACTTAGATTGACACTAAATTTTGCGGGAAAGTCTTAAATGTGATATTGGACCTGTACTGAGCTTTAGAACCAACATAAGAGCCCAATACCAACGTGATCAATCATTAATTAGTTTCTTTAAATCCATAGAATTTCAGTTTAATAGTTTCAAATAAAAATTCATTACTCAGGCTAGGGACTTCGAAATTCGATTTCGGGCATATGCCCAGGTCTCATATTTTCCTGCGGACCCTCCGGAATCATCAAAACACGAATCCAGGCCCATTTGCTCAAAATGTTGACCAAAGTCAAACTTAGCCTTTTAAGAAAATCCTAAAGAGTCAATTGTGCATATTTCAATCCAAACTCTTCCAAATCCCGAATGAACCGTCCCTGCAGGTCGTAAATTAGTTAAAGCAAGAACGGGAATTGTTATTTGGGGGAACAGGGTTCTAAAAAGGCAAACGACCGGTCAGGTCATTACATACTCCACCTCCTAAACAAACGTTCATCCTCGAACGGGCATAGGGAAGTACTTGAAGTGCTGAATAAATGAGGGTATATTCTCCGCATGTCCTCCTTTGACTCCGAGGTAGCCTCCTCGATTGATTGGACCCACCACTAGACTCTCACTGCAAAAATCCTCTTGGACCTCAATTGGCGATCCTGTCTATCAATGATGGAAATTGGTTCCTCCTCTTAACTCAAACTCTCGTCCAGCTGAATAGTATTGAAGTCTAACACATGGGATTGGTCGGGATGATACTTCCAAAGCATCGATACATGAAAAGCCGGATGAACTCCCGATAAATCGGGGGGGGGGG